>JAVTVY010029596.1:0-13520 GCA_036873755.1 Hanleya hanleyi | reverse complement strand
AAAGCTTCCAGGACGTTAGTTGTGCAGCGGTCAGTGTTAACAAAGTTCAAAGTGGTACAAAATTTCTCTTTCCACAAACACACAATATCAGCCTCTCAATCTGCGTCATCGATCTTAAATGGGACAGATATAGTTTTAGAGTTAGCAGTTCTGACTTACTTCAGGAAATCTGGCTGCGAATTAGCGGGGAAGGCTTGCGCCATTTTATCTGCGCGTTTAGGTGAGACACCACTATTAAAATTCCTTACTTATTATGTAGTAAATTTGGCTGACACATCCCCAGAAAAACCTATTCCCAATATTTACTTGCAACAAATGACGTGCCTTGCTGGAAAGACTGATATGTTCTGTCAAATTTATCGCCAATTTGAACATATGATAAGCGATTCGAATTCGAACCTGCGCCATGATAGACAATCACCCGACAGAAACTAAAAATGTTAGTGACTTGAGTACTTAGAATTTTGTTTGATCGTCGCTAAAAAGCTGAAATATTGCTGAACGCGACATTAAACCTTAATTCTCTCTCTCTCTCCTAAACAAAAGAGCCAGTCCCAAGATGTGTCCCATGCCACGAAGATCTCACGGTGAAACATATTCTTATCGCATGCATCAATTTTAAGATTGTAAGAGATGCTTTTTATCGAGCGACTACTTTGAAAGATCTTTTTAGTCAGGTGAGGGAGGATTGCATCTTGGATTATTTGAGAGAAATCGGGCTGTTACATAAGTTTTAATGTGTGTATGTTTTAATGCGTTGGAATACTAAGTTATAGACTTGAGTAGTTAGAATTTTGTTTGATCGTCGCTATATAGCTGAAATATTGCTGAACGCGACACTAAACCTTAATTCTCTCTCTCTCTCTCAATTATCAATATTCGAGTTGTCAGAGCATTTCCATCATAGCTCTCTAGATTTGTATCTAATACCGCTCATGCCGGTACTCGGGGCCGTGTGGTCATGTCATCCAAGTTGCCGCATGAACAGGTACAATAAAAGCGTACCTGAGATACAACACATATCACGAATCGGTAGATTCTTGGTATGTGCTTTAGAATAGGTTAACCAGAAGACTATACTGTGAAGCCATGTGACTCTGTCAGTATGTCGGCACCTCTTCCCACTTCCCTTATATATGTTGTAATAAGAAGATTGCAAGTGCCAAAGAATACACCAACAGCCGTTTTCAAAAATGTTGAAATCTGGCTTCAGGCTTCAGGTCAGACACCACTATTAAATTCCTTACTTGTTATGTAGTAAATTTGGCTGGCACATCCCCGAAAAAAAACCCCTATTCCCAATATTTCGTTGCAACAAATGACCTACCTCGCTGGAAAGACTGATTTGTTCTGTCAAATTTATCAGCAATTTGAATATGATGAGCGGCTCGATTTCCAGCCAGCCGCCATGATAGACAATCACCCGGCAGAAACTAAAAATGCCCTAAAACACCATGGGGTTACCCGACAAAAAGCTGTCACAATGTTGCTGTCTGCAGACACTGGTCCAGCTTTTTTGTGTATTTTTACCTGCGGCACGCAGGTCTACGGGAGGCTCGCGTTGTTGTTGTTGTTGTTCTTGTTGTTCTTCTTGTGACTTTTTGAAATGCGCATGCGCTAAGAGAGTGTGATCTCTGCCACACTTTTCTTTTCAACCTCCGATCTCACATGACAACACTGTCTTCAAGCGCGTTTGAATTCATTTGCAACTATATTCGGTGGAATGAATTATTGCTTCGTTAATTTCCGGATTGGATTTATTATACATAAGAATAGTGTGAATAACGTCAAAGGACCTACGAAGTAGGGTAGGCATTAGAACTCCGACACGCACTGAACTCTTGGACCCCCAGTTGAAATCCTGCCAATATTAAGATGGGCACGACCCAAGTTAGAATCACCAGTGATTTTAATCAAAAATCACTAGAAATTTTCATCAAAAAGTAGGTCAGCTCGAAACATGCTGGCAACAGTCCCCTAATGCACCGTCATGCCCAGTGTGAATAACGTCACAGGACATAAGAAGTAGGGTAGGCATTAGGACGCACGCTGAACTCTTGGACCCCCAGTTGAAATCCTGCCTATATTAAGATGGGCACGGCTCAAGTTAGATTCACCAGTGATTTTAATCAAAAATCACCAGAAATTTTCATCAAAAGTAGGTCAGCTCGAAACATGCTGGTAACAGTCCCCTAATGCACATTCATGCCAAAAATCAAGGTTCTAATATCAACGGTAACACTCAGATATAACATATCTCTCAGATATAACACATATATAAATATTAATATTCATGTCACTGTTCCACTGTTTCTCTTGTTGTATTCCTCTTAACATTTTGTACTCTGCCTTTGACTGGTGTTTGTACAATAAAATCTTGAATGCTTATTTTGCCGACGAAAGGATTCAGATGGACTCACTCATTACCGGACAATTTCAAATGGTAGCCCACTTCGAAGGGACAGAAATGACTATGTAGTATTTAATGAGTTAGACACCCCTGTGCGCGAACAAAACCTCGCAGTCGTGCAGTTATATTGTGCACTTTCGGTTACAAGCATGACATTTGGCAAATAGCTATTTTGAATGATTCTCTTTCGGAACACAGCCTCGCTATCCTCATTCTCGCAAGCCAGGGCCTTGATTCGCTGGTATTGATGTTCCCGTCCTCTTCCGCACTCAGAATCTCTTTAGAATAACATTACGGTAATCACTTCCGTAAATTCAATACTTATGTGTATCAGCAGACAATGCGCAGAAACATTGCATTTGACATCATTCTCTCAAGTCGGAGCCCATTTCTGCTAGAATTTACTGGTTCTATACAAAATTTGCGTTACTTTGTCAATCAGTTTTACGTATGGAATTACGTCATATATAGCAGATACTGGCCATAAAAACGATCTAGTTGACCTCGTGGCCAAAATAAGGGCCTTTGTTTTCCTGAAGGGGTTTTTGAGTTTGATTTTGATACTTAGATACCTTTCGCACTGACTTTAACTTGGCAGTTATTTTCGCGAATGCAACAATTTCATGTATCAAAACATAATAACGAGAATTCGACATCAATCTCTTACACACAGACCTTGTTTAGTGAGCTAGCCCCGAAACTTCGCACTTGAATCACCTTCGGAATGATTTAGTGAATTGAGTTGAGGAAGATATCCATAAATACTGACTGGAAATGTTTCTTGTTTGCAGAATTTGATTTTAAAGAAAAGAAATTAATAAAATTAGCAACCTTCGAAAAGGCTTGGCCGGACATGTCAGATGAGATGATATTTCCTAAGAATGAAATAGTTAATCATTTATATAGAAGAAGCAAACCATGTCTTGGTATTGACTTGCTGCGTGGAAAAGAGTGGCAAGGAATTTAGTTCGCAGATGATAACGAACGTAAATGCAGAAACCTAATTAATTATTTTAATCGAATATCAAGACTGTAACAGGCCTCAATTTGAATAGTGAAAAAGTGTCATTATGCCTCTTGGACAGTTCGATAAAGCCTTAAATCCCATTCCGTAGTTTCACAGAACGAAGTGATAGACCTTATACTAAATTTATTGAAAAATAACTTTGAATGAAATATAAATTTTCCATTTTGATCGGCAAATTAAGCGAGAAGGGAGACTGAAGAGCGCAGATTTTCGCGCTATGACTAAATCCTCGAAATTTGTTTGGATTTCCAAATATTTGAAAGCCTTTTGATTTGCAAAAAGTAACGACTGAACCGAATGTTTTGAAACTTGGCATACACGATACTTGTACCAAAACATTGCCAAAGCGATCATGGTGAGTTCGTCTGTCAATTCAGTATAGACACGGCCGAGTCAAAATCGTCGGATTTTGAATGGGGAAAGTGAATATATATATATATATGGTATCAGAACTATTACGCAATCCCTACAATTGTGGGTTACAAGTTGAAAATTACTTCCCTTGGCAGAAAAACACTGGCAGATGGCGCTTTTTTCTACAATTACCACTACCTCCGCTGATATGTCTTTCACTGTATTATTGCCACTGCCGCAGGTTTTGACTACAATGTAGTCATTTCTCACTTGTTCTTTGTCAAATAATCCAAGAAGAATTTCAATATATATGATACCTACCATTCCTTGCTGGGGTGAAGCAGCAGATCAGCAATCAGCAGATGCCCTGTTTTCTGCGGTATTTCATCTTCTATACACACTTAATAGTGGCGTCTAACCTATAAACTCCCCTTGCCCTTTACCAGCGCTCGTGGCATACTTAAATTGTTGCTTGGTTCTTCTCATGTAGTCCGATATCGGACCACTGTGCGGTTATAGTGTTCCCTCCATAAAAGACACGAGGTTAGAAAAGTTGGCATGGAGATCACTTACACAGTCACTCGAACCAGGCACATTATACTGTCTCGTTACCCTGGATTTGACCACAGTATCAGATCCAACTGTAGAGAGCGCTAACACAATATCAAAATAATAATGCAACTGTCATTACTGTGATCACTATTACGCCAGAATAGTCACACAATAGAGCATGTGACGGAATATCAATCGCACTGAGATTTAAAACCAATAGGAAAGTGTAGCATTTACTCAACCCTACCAGGCCTGAGCAGCCCTTATTGTGCCCCTAAGAAACTTTCTGCGCTATCTCCTGAACGTCAAATAATTGAGAGCTGACACTCTGTGTAGTTTATGATATTGGAATCATTTGAATCTATATGCATAACTCTTATAAATTCGAATAAGCTGAACAAAAAATGTGTTTTCTTTAAAATGACATCATCGTGACGTCATCAAAGTGTCCATCTTGGATTTTTTTTTACATTTTCTGGTAGAGTATGACCCAAGGGTATAGCGTGATGTGTTTCAGCACAATATCTTGCCAATATTTGGCATACATTGTCTCGTGTCATCATGTATCTGTTACATGTCTATGGCAAACAGATTGTGAAATATTGATTTCATAGCCACCATACTTTCACGTAAAGGTAGACTTCTTAGCCACCATACGTCCCAGCAATTTGTGCAAGCAAACTTAAATGTCGCAGTACATATATATATGTTATGATGTGTTCTAATTTTAAGTTCTGTTTGTTTTGATCAAGCTATCCCCGAGATTCGATTTCATGACCTTTTGGGTCAGGAATCGTAGAACATCTATGTACACAACTATTTGTTTTTGAGAAACAGTTATATAACTTCAGACTATATTGGATGGTTGTATAACTGCACTAAAAATTTGCACTTTGTGAATCCCAAGTCTGATGTGCATGTTTAGAAAATGAGACAGATAGCGATGTGGCATGTCATAATTGTACGGAGGATTTGATGGGTTTGACATGTTCTCGTTCATTCAGGACAGTATAAAGAGAATGTTTGGCATTTTCAAATTACAGTTTGTTCTATCATACTCTCCTACCAACACCGGTAGAGGCCACCAATAAAGTTCACAAACTACGTGAAATTTTGTAAGCTGATTCGAAATTCAAATATAGTAAAATCAGTAAATAGTATTCTATTATCAGAAATCCGTTGTTGTTGTTGTCATCCATTTCAAGTCATCGACAACTCCACATTCTACATTGACTTGTTGTCATCCATTTCAAATCTTCAAGAAATCTCGAAGCCGGGCTGGAATCTATATATCTGGAACGGGTTATGTAGACATCATCTCCCGAGTCAACAGACGACCTCGCGTTATAATATCTAAGATCGTGCACAAGCCCTTGTCGTCTTGACGACCGAAACTTCTACAAGATGTATATGGAATAAGAATCGGTACGCCTATGCACACCCACATAATCATTGGGTAAGTTACGTAGTCAACGCTTACCAAAAGCTGGGCTAATGCTGATCGATTAATGACATTGTTCTCGTGTCAAAAGCGCGACATGCCACAACTCAACCAACATAGATCTGAACTGTTATTGTGCTGTATGTTTATATGACGCCACATAAAAGACTGATCTTTACGGATTACTCCTCTATAGCGATGAGGCTATCGCCCAAAGAGAATGATCAAGTGTATTGACTCGGTTAAATAGAACTAATGCATTCATTAAATCCCATTTGTACTATCCTGAATTGCGCATTTAGTATTATTTATGATTGTATTGATCAGTTATTCATCTGGACATGCGTGAATTAAAAGACATTTTCAATATAGTGGACGGGGGGTTGGATTGCTTACAATATATAGCCTACAATATATGCGTAACTCGTGCGAGTACATAGTATACTCACTCGATGAGTACTTTAAATCTTCCTGATTCCGGTAGCATTTAAGCTGCATACTCTAAATGAGGTTCAAATATTTACATTTATCATGGCAGCGATTTTCTGTACCATTTAAGCTTCAATTTTAATATCTAATTCATCGCTCACTATTACGTCAAACATGTATTATGCCTTCTGTTACAACGCTGTGGATTGACAAGTATAGATTGGGAAAACATTATTTAGATAGACGGCCAATTTACAAGCATTCCCTTTTCCTTTGCAAACATTTCTTCCTGCGTAGGGATGGAACTAACATATTAGGACTAATCCCAGGTTGAAAGCGACACGAGAACTGCAACACTGAAAGTCATCAGAAGCTAACAAAGCACACGAACACGACGTACAGGTTGAACATGCAACTATAGTCCAACTGAAGTCGCCATGTGATTTCTTGGAGGAAATAATCAAACAACTTCTTAATATTTCTTAATATTTTTTAATACATACAATGTATTCGAATATGAGACTATCCAAACGCCACAAACATATCACTGGGTGTTCATGACGGTGACATGTGTGAGCAAAACATCATAAAGTCGTCTATGTATATGGTACTTGTTATGACCATATTGGCTGGGAATATACCTATCATTGTGTATATGTGGATCAACAGACCAGTATCCAGTAACTTCTATATATACGTCACTGCCTTAGCTCTCACCGATATTAGTGTGGGATGCCTCGCGATTTCTTTACAACTTGTATCATTGCTTTGCACGGAATGGTCATATACAATTTCATTTTGCCTTCCCTGGAAAATAGCTGATTACGGATTGACGTCAGTGTCCATGTTCCTGCTTGACGCCATCGCCTACGACAGGTACAAATGTGTGACGTCACCACTTGTTCATCGCGCACGCTTCACGACATTCAGTGAGAATTTCAATTTTGATGTGGATTCTAGGATTCGCTGTCTGGACCCCATTTATCGTCATCCAACATTTCAGTGATGAATACACACCGACTACGCTCAAATCGTGTATAGTAGGCTTTGGTTACTTCTCAATTGGACAAGTAGTCCTAGCGTACTACTTACCCATTGTGTTCCTCGTTGTCGTTTATATTCTGTTACTCTATACTTTGACAAAACGAAACAGGGCTGAAGAATTCCAAACGAAGACAGGGCGTCAGATTTATGCAATTGAAAATCAGATGAATGAATACGCCAATGGAAGAGAGGTGAATCACTGCAATATCATGAGTCATGAGACAACGGAAATGAAACTACATTCCAACATTATAGACGGTAAATTGTGCCGAAACATTATGCCTAACAACAATGACTCCGGGTTGTTATATAACTTTTCGGTAACTTCGGATGCGAATACACTAACTGCAGAAAGTCCATATGGCGCAGTAGAACCGACATTGCAATCAGAAAGTCTTTCAATGAAAAGTCAATTAAACACACCTGAAATGAATCTCCAAGAAGGTGAAGGGTGTCCGAAAATGGCACGATCTTCTGTAGAATCTCGAGAACCATCCCAAAGAGATAATCAACATCTACCGATAGATTTACTGAAACTTTCCACTGATACTGACAGGAAGACACGAGTGACAGTGCTCATGTCGAAATCCAAACGCGAAAGAGAAAGATATGGTTACCGAAGCGAAACAACAGAGAGAAATCTTTCGGAACCTCAAAGAGAGCTAGCTTGTAATGAAGGACAAAATCGGTTTATTTCTGTGGAAACATCCAAAATTAGCAGCCAAAACAGAAAATGCTTCAAGACTATGAGTGTGATAATAATAATGTTTCTGCTATGTTGGCTACCATTTTGTATCGTGTGGCCCATACGAGCCATTTGCAGTACGTGTATTCCACACACGCTTTTTGCAATTTCATCATATCTGTCTTACATGAACTCTGCGATTAACCCCTTTATATACGTGTTTACTAGTTAGGCAGTTCGTTCCGGGATGGCTCGTTGTTTGAGGCGATGTGGCACTGTTCGATTGGCCAGATTAATCAGCCCCCTATACTTCCTCATTCGTTTTCCTGTTCCACATACCAGCCAAAGCTTGCACCTAGAAGTTCGAATAACACTTCATGGATAAATTGATATGTTTATTTTTTTAACGGTTTACAATGTTTTGTTGGTATAAAAGCAGTACAAAATGTTGTACAAAAGCAGTTGTAGGGTGGGAATAGCGATGGCATATTTATCTGTACTATATATAGACGTAGTAGTTCTCTCCCCACTAAACGAGGAGAGATCTAGCCCAGTCTCATTTAGGAGCATGAGTTCGACCAGAAAATGTAGCGCACGATCTTTCTCGGCTGACGAATCGGACAACCAAGTGTCAAATCACATATACCTTCAATACTTGGGAAGGAGTACAACCACGCTATGCTTACACTAGAAGTATGCTTACATCCACGATCATCTCAAAAGTTACTCTTTTCTGAAGTCTTTTCTGTCGCACCTGTTCTTTTCCTCCTCGATTTCTTTTCGAAGAGTCGACGCGCATGCGCGTATTAACGGTGGACAGCGAATTATGTTGCGATGCGTAGATATTACTCATACAGCTAGTAGTCTCCATTGACATAAATCAGTGTGACGTCAATGTTAGACACGTGGGGTTGAGTCTGTGCGCCACAACAACATTCGAAAGTTGAAAACTAATCCAGGAGGGATTAGAACAGATGCGACAGAAAAAACTCCAGAAAATAGTACCCTTTGAGATGATCGCGGTTGTAAGCATAACGTACTCCTTCCCAAGTATTTAAGGTATGTGATTTGACACTTGGTTGACTGATTCGTCAGCCGAGGAAGATTGTGCGTTACATTTTCTGGTCGAACGCGTCCTTCTAAGTGATATAGGGCTAGGTCTCTCCTCCTTTAGTGGGTCGAGAAGTACTAGGTCTATACTATATAGTGTAAAGTAAAGGTAGCTGAAAGGACAATCCACCCTCAAGTCTTACAAATCCTTTGTGTTCAGGCTGTTAGGCAAATTCAGCGAATAAGACCACATTTGTGACAGTTTATTAAACTGTATGAAAGGGAAATATATGTTTTACTGGATGAATATATCACGTTTGATGAGAAACAATTTAGATGTTAAGTTAGAATGTATATGTGATCATACAATTTTGCCTGCCCGCAAACGAATCAAGTACGGCTGAACCACAATATCCACTCTGTCCGTGTAAAAAAGGTGAGAACAGTAGCAATCCCACACGTTTCCACAGAAATAACTTAATCGAAAGGAATGGAAACGGAGGGAATGTGTGTACACATGACTATTCCCTGACCTTGTTTACCTTGACGGTGTTTACAATATTTGGAATTGGCACGAATGAACACGTTATGAACTTTTGTACGCGCTGGGTGAAGTTATGAGCTTGTTACGTCTTTCAACCCGAGGAAGATTACCTCCATATAAACCCTCAGCCTAAGGAAACGCTTCCAAGGTCATATCTTAAAGTTACCTCTAAGGTTTTCTACAGGACCAGACGCTGTTGTAAAGATACAGATAGACGTCGATTAATATTGTGGTACGAAAGTTAATATACGAGGCAGTTTCATAAGCCACCATTTAGTCTATGTCCAAGGGAGAAACAGATCTTAATTCACATTTACAATGAACCACACCTGTGATACAAGGGAGACCGGTCTTATAGCCCTAAGACAAATAGGTTTGTTAAGCTTATGTGTTGTTAAAAAAACAAAATACTGGAACCAAACACTTATCCAACCAGGGCTACGTGCTACCATCAACAAATAAAGATTTACCATCATTATCATGTGACATATCAATATCAACATGAGAAACCAGAGGTGCTACAACCCCTCAGCCCCTTAGCATTCCGGACCAAGATGTTTTTATGAGTGTAGGAGTTTGGATGCACAGCAGAGATTTATGGCATGCGAAGTGGATACCCAATTACAAGCGTCTAGACCGTCATTCATAATCCAGCCGTCGTCCATTAGAGAATATCCGCGTCCATAATCCAAAGACCTATTCCATTTTCCATATAACAGTATTAGTACCAAATTCAAAAAGACAATCATAGTATACATAAACATAGGCTTGTTTCCTGCAAGAGAGAAGCGGTCAACAGTTTTCAATGATGCCGGCAAGACATCATGATGTTCCAAAAATATCAGATCCGTATCGCTGATCAGTATTCTTAATCCATAATATTCGTTGTAAAGTCGTCATCTAAAGAATGATGTATCTCAGTCACGCTTTGATTGTGACTGTTCATATGAGTACCATGAGGATCTTGAAGTACATGGGTTCATACGGCCCCTAGCCCCGGGTTAAGCGGAATTAGACACAAGTTACGAAACGTAGCGCCATAGATCCTGCACGCTACGTTCGTATTTTGCTATCAGCATGCGATATGTATCGCCAAATTTGAGAAACTTTGAGTGTAGGCGCTTGGTGGAATAGCCCTGTTTTTTAAGTTTCTGCACCAATGTTTTGTGACGTTGATTAAAATCGTCACATTTAACACAGGATCTAGCAAATGCTACTAAGCGAGATATGTATACGCCATATGCAGGTCCCACTGGAATATTACTGTTCAGAAAGGGATAGTTTACGATATCGAAATTGTAATCATCTCTTTTGTCATAAAGTCGACGAGAGAGAATGCCCGCTTCATTTTTATAGAGATATAGATCTAAATATGATGTGCCTGTAGGGCTGTCTGTAGTTTCCTGCAAATCCAGTGAAGGTGGATATATATCCTTCACTGCGTCATTTATATAGCGATTATCCACAGCGAGAAGATCGTCTATATAGCGTTTGGTGAATGAGAAGGAACGGGCTTTGAATGGATCGGTTTTTGAAAGCGCCTGCATATAGTCATATTCATAAGAGAACTCAACTCTTGGCATGGTATCTGCATGCCAAATTTGACAAGAATCCGTCAAGGAATCCTCAAATTGGCCGAATTTAGATTTTGCCACTAGGTGGCATGACACGCGGTTCTCAAGTTATTGCCCAGAAACGAATTTCAGGCAGACAGACAGATTTACAGATGGATGCACTAAGATAAGATAAGATAAGAGATAAGATAAATTTATTTAGGGTCGGTGTTGATAACAACAACATTAGCTCACTGGGGGCTATTATTACCGACACAGAAATACAAATCAACATACATACATAAAATCTGACTAAAAATCTAACACAATAATAGGTATATAAATAGTACACATAAAACTACTCCGTAGCAATAAATGCAGCTAAAAATCTCTAAAAATCTGGTACTAGTCTTTTAAATTCCTTAAGCGTGCGAGCATTTTTTACGTCGTTTGGAAGCTCGTTCCACATTTTTGACCCTTGGTAGCATAGTGAGTTTATGCCGTATTTTGTAGTATGGCATTTTGGTTGATCTAAATTTTTTGATCTGCGAAGACTATACGTAGCTGGTTTCATAGTAAACAGATCAGTTATATAAGATGGTGAAGCTTGATGTAGAGACTTATATATCTCTATAACTAGTAGTCGCTTCCATCTGACTAAAATTGAAGAAACCTTAGCCCTGTCAGTAAGGGATTCATATGACGATGAACTGTCATTATACACCATACGTAGTGCTCTCTCCTGGATTTTCTCTATTCTGCCCATATCAGTTTTATTACGATTTAACCAGATCAAGGGACAATAATTAAGATTTGCTGAAATAAAAGCTCTAAAAACTGACAATTTCGATTTCACGTTTAAATATCGTGATATTCGCCTCAGTGCGTTCAATTGTCTACCCGCCTTTTTACATACTTCGTTTATGTGGCATTTAAAATCCAGTTTGTCGTCCAAATTTACTGCAAGAAGTTTAACGCAAATTTCGGGACTTAAAACAACATCATCTATAAGCATGTCTTGGTGACCTTTCCCAGTTAACATAAAATGAAACTTTTCTGGCTTAGCCTCTAGCATATTTCACAGAACCATTTTATAGATGCCTTAGAGTCTATTAACAGTTTCCTTACAGCCTCTTGCTGAGTATCTGCTACAGAACACAGAGTATTGTCATCAGCATAGTTCGTGAGACAGGTAGAAGATAATATCTCGATAAAATCATTCAAAAATATGTTGAACAAACAAGGCCCTAATACAGACCCTTGGGGTACTCCTTTTAAAAGTGTTCTCCACGTACTAGATTCTGACCCGTTTTTAACTCTTTGGCTGCGGTTTCTTAAACAGCTGATAAGCAGCTTAACGGAAGCAGGAGACATTCCATATGCCTCTAACTTGGCTGCCAGTAGATCATGTGGAATCGAGTCAAATGCTTTAGACAGGTCCATGAGCAGAAGCGCGGCAGTTTTACCTTGATCAAGAGCTCGCCGCATGTCTTCACAGAGCTTCATCAATGCAGTCTGGCAACTATAGCCACGTCTGTAAGCAGACATAAGCACAGATAATATGGAGTTACTAAACTCCTGAAGCTGTGAGTTTAAGCACATTTCAAACACCTTTGAAATAGCTGTTAAAATGCTTACAGGCCTATAATTTGTGACTTTAAGCGGATCACCCTTTTTGAATACAGGTCGAATTTCGGCGTTTTTACACCATGATGGAAACTTTGATTTACGTATGCAGTCATTCATAATTGACCTAACGGGTCCGCAGATAACAGGTGCCGAGGCCTTGATCAGTCTCGGTGGTAACATATCAAATCCGGTGGATTTGTTCACATCAAGCTTGTCGAGTACTTTCAGTAATTCATTTTCTGATATTTCATGAAAGTTGAATTTGTTGCTGGTCAGCGAATTTGTTTTGATACTTTGCACACTAGGATGGTCCTTAAACTTGTCTATACTGTATTCATAAAATTCATCATCATCCATGTTCACTACGGTCTCCTCTACAGGCATGCCGATTTCCTTTGTAATCGTTGTGAAGTAGTGATTCATTGTATTGGCCACCTCCGTTGGTTCACAAATTAATTTGTCGTCTTTTGAGATTTGCGTATTACACGACGCTTTCGCACCCTTATTCGTGAAAAATGGGCGCACAGTATTCCAGAACAGTTTTGCATCTACTTGGTTTTCATTATCACACACACACCTTTCAGAGAAATAATTTCTCACTGACTTGCGTTTTAATTTTGTTACCAAGTTGCGCTGAGCTCTGTACTTTTCCCAGTTTGTTGCGGTCGGATACCGGTCATAGCGATGCTTCAATCTTGCCTTGTTCATAACCGCCTTATGCAGTACTTTATTCATGAAAGGCGGCTTCTCACTTTTGATGAAGCCACTTTTAATTGGCGTATGCGCATTGGCGACATCTGTG
>JAVTVY010029595.1:0-130549 GCA_036873755.1 Hanleya hanleyi | reverse complement strand
AAAACAAGGTCGACTGAGTTGGTTAATACCGCGAAGCTGATTAGTTGAGAATGAGGTCATCGTAGGAAAGTCTGTGAGACAATCGCAGCCATTGGCCGGCTGTCTGTCTGTATGTCGGTCTTCAGTGCCGAGTGAAATTATCGCATAGAAAATGCCTCCGTTGGAAACTTTAGCGAGCCAACTGTTGGATTTACAATGGAAATAAAGGGTTTCTCGGATTTATATGTCGGATTAAAACACACAGAGATGATGTACTGGTATTTTAGCACGATCGTCCGCTTGAATTGAGCGAATCGTGAAGAGATTTTTTATGAAAATTATCGTTTGGCTCGGACATAGACGCAAGGTAATGTTCATTGTTGCCGAAATCAAAGGTTTGTTTGTTTGTTTTATTTTCTCGCCTGGTCTGGTTTTATTTTAGACACAAAAGGGCAGATATTTTGAAGGACAGATTAATTAAAGTATGGACTTTCTGAAAATATATATATTTAGCGGGGTTTCAATCAAGCTACATACAAATATATTGCTTCAAAAAAGACGGTCCATCACAAAATCCTCCCGCATGCATTTATCTGAGCATACAAGGCTGACAAACGAGACTATCGGCAAGTAGCAAAGGGACTCGTTTATTTACAACACGCGACTTGTTCTGATCGGGTCATGCAGTATCGTTACAGTTACGGCGAACGGTCGACGCGTCTCAGTCGCGATTATGCTTTTGTTTTTGCGCGATTGAGGCGCATTTTCCGATCGAGATTAATAAATTATAGTCGCGAAAATGATTTTTTTAACTCGCGTTTATGATCAAGATATTTCTGCTTTGTACTGTATGTGTATGTATACTATGATTGTCTTTTTGAATTTGGTGCTAATACTGTTATATGGAATATGGAATAGGTTATGGACGCGGATATTCTCTAATGGACGACGGCTGGATTATGAATGACAGACCAGACGCTTGTAATTGAGAATTAACCCCGGGCTATCAATCACGCAGGTTTAAGTACAATATTTGCTATTGCCATATATCAGACATTATCCTCTTTTTGATTGGCCAACGTTTCCGTCTTCTTCTTTGTCAACTTCTTCTCACGCACATCTAAAAGCTAATGACTATATTCAGCAGAGGAGAGAGCGTATGGAACCGACACCTCAGATTGAAGCTGATATAGTTTAGTTTGAGTGGTTTAAAAGAAAGAAATAAGCATAGTGTCTGTATGTACATGTTTGTAGACATGTCAGCGAGGGATGTGAAGTTCCTGTGAAATAAGTTTCGTACACTGAAGGTTGAACTAGCGTCTGTGGGCGTTTCGTCGTCGAATCCGAAGTTTTAACTACCAAAATTGATATACCGACTATGTAAAACCATTGCAGTGGTGGTTTGAATTTTATACCCGGTACTCCACAAAAAGGTAGTCACCAACTATAATTATATAAGTGGTACAGTATTGAGTCGAAATTCTCAATCTAGGAGTTGAGAAGGCATATTTTTCGAAAAAAATTAAACAACATGCAGTTATGGCAGTTTGAGATATAAATATACTGTATTAATCAAGGCCCTCCTAAATGAGATATTTTCTAATGCACAATTAAGGAATTATGGTAAACATTAATAGACTGACTTACAGGTAATATTTATACCTAAATTGACATGAATGATGACAAAGGGGAAGACGTAAACTCCATCCTTATTGCAGTGACAACCAAATCATATTACAATGGCGAGACTGACAACAGAGATCAGTAACCGGTAAGTAGTAGTATAAGGCTAAAAAGGGTAACATTGCCCTCTTTGCACTTAAAGATGTAATCAGCCTCAAATCTGGGCTGAAATCGATGTCTCTCAAACTCAGCGAAAATGACATATGTTACAACAGGTACAAAATGAAACACATCTGACCACAAAACACTAAACTTGTTTCTACCATTCACGAGAAAATAGAAGAAGTTGATCTTTAAAAATAAACAGCATGGCATGCCGTTTATATTTCCACGGCCGTGTCAACAAGCGTATACACGTATGGTGCATTCTACCAACGTATGCTATGCGACATCACCGAACCGTAGGCACGAGCCATGACGCTATCCCATGGCTGCAGCTGTGCAGCATTCAAATTCGTGAGCGTCGCTACGTCACTCATACGTCACGCAGTGACGTCATTTTCCTCTCCGCGTACAACACACACTCAATGGCGAGACAGAAAAGCCGTCGAAGCGGGCAGAGTTATAAATTTCTCTGACAAGATATTCTTGCATTCGTTGTATATGACGATCCCATTGTCATCAAATATAATACATATGATGCTTTGGTAATCTTCCCTGCTGAAAAAACGCACAGGGGAGAGTTTACAAAATCCATCCATTTTGAGGCTGATTATATCTTTAAACTTAAGGGATAACTCTTGATTCCCGTGGAGCATCCGACAGGGTCGCCACCAGCTCAAGGTTATAGATTGCATCAGCATTGGCTGTGTGCCAAGTTTTGACCACTATAGGTCCGGCAACCTTTGACCTTGTATTCCTCCGCGGTGATGCGGTCATGTCTGGCGGTGATGCGGTCACGGGAGAAAGCCTCCGCGGAGAAAAAGTAGTCCCCAGACTTCAAATACGCTGCATGGTCCAATTGGGTCGAGTGAGGTATCAAAGTGAAGCATTCGTAAAGGGGCATCTGATGGGCTGGGTGTGGGGTTGAAATAGCGTCATTCTGCGGATGCGCGGTGGACCAAGGGTATGGAAATAGACGTTTTAGGGTCTAGGGCAACCCCTATTGGTCCGATGGAGTTGAGTGAGGTATCAATGTGAAGCCTATGTTAGGGGGCATCCGATGGGGTGGGTGTGGGGTTGGAATAGCGTCATTCTGCGCATGCGCGGTAGACCAAGGGTATGGAAATAGACGTTTTGGGGTCTAGGGCAACCACTATTGGTCCGATTGGGTCGAGTGAGGTATCAATGTGAAACCTATGTGAGGGGGCATCCGCCTGGACTAGTGTCTCGGTCGTTGTCAACATTCTGCGCATGCGCAGACAGGGAACTGTGGGAAAAGGATATGGAAATAGACGTTTTGGGGTCTGGGTGGACCACTATTAGTCCTATGGAGTCGTATGAGGTATCTATGTAAAGCATTCATGAAGGGGCATCCGACGGAATGGGTGTCACGTGGAACTGACGTCATTCTGCGCATGCACAGTAGACCAAGGGTATGGAAATAGACGTTTTAAGATCGAGGGGAGTCCCTAATGGGCCGATGGAGTCGTATGAGGTATCAATGTCAAGCTCTTGTGAAGGGGCATCCGCCTGGGCTAGTGTCTCGGCCGTTGTCAACATTCTGCGCATGCGCAGACAGGGAATTGTGGGAAAAGGGCATGGAAATAGACGTTTTCGGGTCTAGGTGGGCCCCTCGTGGTCCTATGGAGTCGAGTGAGGTATCAATGTGAAGCCTATGTGAGGGGGCATCCGCCTGGACTAGTGTCTCGGCCGTTGTCAATATTCTGCGCATGCGCAAACAGGGAATTGTGGGAAAAGGGTATGGAAATAGACGTTTTGGGGTCTAGGTGGGCCAATATGGGTCCGATGGAGTCGTATGAGGTCTTGTTTTGAAGCTCTCGTGAGGGGGCATTCGTCTGGACTAGTGTGTCGTTCGTATTCAACATTCTGCGCATGCGCGGACAGGGAATTGTGGGAAAAGGGTATGGAAATAGACGTTTTGGGATCGAGGGGGGTCCCTAGTGGGCCGATGGGGTTGAGTGAGGTATCAATGTGAGACCTACGTGAGGGGGCATCCGCCTGGACTAGTGTGTCGACCGTTGTCGACCTTCTGCGCATGCGCAGACAGGGAATTGTGAGAAAAGTGCATTGGAAGGAACGTTTTGGGGTCTAGGTGGGCCACTAATGATCTGATTGAGCCGAGTTAGGTATCAATGTGATGCATACGTGAGGGCGCATCCCCTGGGTGGATGGGTGTTAGGAATATCGTCATTCTGCGCATGCGCAAGCAGGCCGTAGTATGGAAATAGACATTTTGAGGCCGATATGGACCACTATTGGTTCGAATGAGTCTAGGGCACTGTTATTTTGTAGCTCTCGGGGTGTAGACCACGACTTGAAGGGATGTCCACGTCACCTGTGACGTCATCAGGGACAGTAGTAGCGAAAGCGGGAGTTTTGGAGGTGCGTTGGGGTGCATTCGGAGTAGATAACGGCCTATTTTTCCATCCAACTACCTGGTAGAGTTACCTGTGAGTGTGAATGTGAGTGTATGCGCGTGTGAGTGAGTGAGTGAGTGAGTGAAGCGTGCACAACGCTGGTGAGGCGTCCCCAACGCCCGTCTTAACGCATGGACGCACTAACGACGGTGAGTGAGTGAGTGAGTGAGTGAGTGCAATCCGATCACCCAATGGCTCCAGCCACTGCTTTGAGTACGTGCAGCCCGCCGTGCAGGTGCTGGGCAGAGCCTGGGGTGGAGTCTGCTTGCTGGCTGTCCCTGGTGCCGGTTGGACAGGTGCAGTGAAGCCTGAATGGCTGCACCGGTCAAGTTTTGACGCCTGTAAATTCACGCACTTGCTCCTTAGCATAACGCCTTGACGCCATGATACAGACAGATGAGAGAACAACAACAAGGATGAGAGAACAACAACAACAGCAGGTTTTTTCATATATTTTATTTTCCCCTCCATCATAACATACCCACGCTGGGGGAGCCGAGTTGGGTAGGTTTACAATTCAAGAAGTCTCTTGTCCAATCAGAGGCCGCCATTTGGCATTGCATCTGCCATAGTCGTTCTTGTCCGTTAGATGTATTCTCAGCTGCTCTTGTCCAATCAGAAGTCGCCGTTTCAGAAAGTTTCATCTTTGCTCGGTGTGACCTAATATGATTCTTACTCATTCATTCATCCGCCTCAGATACTTGTTTGCGCATTCTGAGTATCTATCAGTGCATGGGTGAATACATTCAGGGAGCTCTTGGAGCTCGGAAAGGCTTTCACAACATCTTTGAGGCGTCCCCAACGCCCGTCTTAACGCATGGACGCACTAACGACGGTGAGTGAGTGAGTGAGTGTGTGAGTGAGTGAGTTTTCCGGTTCCGGTCACGTGACAGTAAACAAGAAAAACCCCGATGATGAGGCATCCGGGATGTGAGGACCACAGCGGCCTGTGGCGACTCTGCGCTACTCGAAAGTGACGTCATCGTACGCAAGCACAGACACACATATACCCGGTGCACCCACACCCTGGTGTACCCTATGCCCTACGGGCTATAGGGTACAGGGTGCACCGGGTATATGTGTGTGCCTGCGTACGATGACGTCACTTCCGAGTAGCGCAGGGTCAAAGGTTACTTCCCTGGGTACTGTAGTTTTACATCCGGGTCCTCATCTTACATCCGGGTCCTCATCTTACATCCGGGTTTTTCCATGTTTACTGTCACGTGACCGGAACCGGAAGACTCACTCACTCACACACTCACTCACTCACTCACCGTCGTTAGTGCGTCCATGCGTTAAGACGGGCGTTGGGGACGCCTCAAAGATGTTGTGAAAGCCTCTCCGAGCTCCAAGAGCTCCTCTCCGAGCTCCAAGAGCTCCTCTCCGAGCTCCAAGAGCTCCGGCGCTCCGAGCTCCGGAGCCCCCTGAATGTATTCACCCATGCACTGATAGATACTCAGAATGCGCAAACAAGTATCTGAGGCGGATGAATGGATGAGTAAGAATCATATTAGGTCACACCGAGCAAAAATGGAACTTTCTGAAACGGCGACTTCTGATTGGACAAGAGTAGCTAAGAATACATCTAACGGACAAGAACGACTATGGCAGGTGCATTGCCAAATGGCGGCCTCTGATTGGACAAGAGACTTCTTGAATTGTAAACCTACCCAACGCGGCTCCCCCAGCGTGGGTATGTTATGATGGAGGGGAAAATAAACTATATGAAAACACCTGCTGTTGTTGTTCTCTCATTCTTGTTGTTGTTGTTCTCTCATTTGTCTGTATCATGGCGTCAAGGCGTTATGCTAGGGCTTTAAGTCGTTGAGACAGGCGTTAAGGCGTAAGGCCTTGACGGGTGACAGCCATTCGAGAGCTTCACACTGATACCCCACACGGTCCATTTGACCAGGGATGGTAAACCACTCAACAAACCTCCACGAATCCCCAAAATGCCTGCATTCTATACTACGGCCAGACTGCGCATGCGCAAAATGATGAAAACGGAGGAACCATTAGTCCAGTCGGATCCCACTCACTCACTCACTCACTCACTCACTCACCGTCGTTAGTGCGTCCATGCGTTAAGACGGGCGTTGGGGACGCCTCACCGGCGTTGTGCACGCTTCACTCACTCACTCACACTCACTCACTCACTCACTCACTCACACGCGCGCATACACTCACACTCACAGGTAACTCTACCAGGTAGTTGGATGGAAAAATAGGCCGTTATCTACTCCAAATGCATCCCATCGCACCTCCGAAACTCCCGCTTTCGCTACTACTCTCACTGATGACGTCACAGGTGACGTGGACATCCCTTCAAGTCGTGGTCTACATCCCGAGAGCTACAAAATAACACTGTCCTAGACTCATTCGAACCAATAGTGGTCCATATCGGCCTCAAAATGTCTATTTCCATACTAAGGCCTGCCTGCGCATGCGCAGAATGACGATATTCCTAATACCCATCCACCCAGGGGATGCGTCCTCACGTATGCATCACATTGATACCTCACTCGGCTCAATCAGACCATTAGTGGCCCACCTAGACCCCAAAACGTTCCTTCCAATGCACTTTTCCCACAATTCCCTGTCTGCGCATGCGCAGAAGGTCGACAACGGTCGACACACTAGTCCAGGCGGATGACCCCTCACGTAGGCCTCACATTGATACCTCACTCAACCCCATCGGCCCACTAGGGACTCCCCTCGATCCCAAAACGTCTATTTCCATACCCTTTTCCAACAATTCCCTGTCCGCGCATGCGCAGAATGTTGACCACGAACGACACACTAGTCCAGCCGAATGCCCCCTCACGAGAGCTTCAAATTAAGACCTCATACGACTCCATCGGACTCATAGTGGCCCACCTAGACCCCAAAACGTTTATTTCCATACCCTTTTCCCACAATTCCCTGTTTGCGCATGCGCAGAATATTGACAACGGCCGAGACACTAGTCCAGGTGGATGCCCCCTCACATAGTCTTCACATTGATACCTCACGCGACTCCATAGGACCACGAGTGGCCCACCCAGACCCGAAAACGTCTATTTCCATGCCCTTTTCCCACAATTCCCTGTCTGCGCATGCGCAAAATGTTGACAACGGCCGAGACACTAGCCCAGGCGGATGCCCCTTCACAAGAGCTTCACATTGATACCTCATACGACTCCATCGGCCCATTAGGGGCTCCCCTCGATCTTAAAACGTCTATTTCCATACCCTTGGTCTACTGCGCATGCGCAGAATGACGTGAGTTCCACGTGACACCCACCCCGTCGGATGCCCCTTCACGATTGCTTCACATGGATACGTCATACGACTCCATAGGACGAATAGTGGTCCACCCAGACCCCAAAACGTCTATTTCCATATCCTTTTCCCACAATTCCCTGTCTGCGCATGCGCAGAATGTTGACAACGACCGAGACACTAGTCCAGGCGGATGCCCCCTCACATAGGTTTCACATTGATACCTCACTCGACCCAATCGGACCAATAGTGGCTGCCCTAGACCCCAAAACGTCTATTTCCATACCCTTGGTCTACCGCGCATGCGCAGAATGACACTATTCCAACCCCACACCCACCCTATCGGATGCCCCCTCACATAGGCTTCACATTGATACCTCACTCAACTCCATCGGACCATTAGGGGCTGCCCTAGACCCCAAAACGTCTATTTCCATACCCTTGGTCCATCGCGCATGCGCAGAATGACGCTATTTCAACCCCACACCCAGCCCATCAGATGCCCCTTTACGAATGCTTCACTTTGATACCTCACTCGACCCAATTGGACCATGCAGCGTATTTGAAGTCTACTTTTTCTCCGCGGAGGATTTCTCCCGTGACAGCATCACCGCCAGGCATAACCGCATCACCGCGGAGGAATACAAGGTCAAAGGTTGCCGGACCTATAGTGGTCAAAACTTGGCACACAGCCAATGCTGATGCAATCTATAACCTTGAGCTGGTGGCGCCTCCTGCCGGACGCCCCACGGGAATCAAGAGTTATCCCTCAAGTTTAAGTGCAAAGAGGGCAATGTTACCTTATTCTCTTTTATTTGTAAATTTCTCGTACTTAATACTACGTGTTTTTATTATTTTTATTCCATACGCATTTGGAATTGGTGGTAACTGTCACACAAAATAAGAATTGAGAGAGAGAGAGAGAGACGCGGTAATGCTTTTAAGGGCGACGGCTGAATATTGAATGTCGGACGTAACCCTTGCTATTCAGACATTAATAAGGCTAATAACGTACTAAAACGTACTGAAAATAGAAGAAGCAGCTAACTACACGCAGAATGTGAATACGAACAATAATAATATCTCAATGATACAAACAGCCACAGCTGTCGCATTGTGGCATCCATTTTTCGGATCCACGGATATTCGCGAATGCTTGCATCGACCAAGTGCCTTCTCTGCTAATAGGTTTGATGACTGTTTGAAGTGATGGCCTCTGGGTATATGATTGACTTGTCATCAAGATAATTTTGAGAATCCACTATCATTCTAGAAGTTGATGTTCCCGCAGGGTCCAGCGGACAGCAACTTCTACAATCGATCCGAGATTAGCTTAGACAATGGTAGCATTTCTGAGACTTATACTATCTCTTCCCCAGGGGCCAATCTGTGCCATTTGTTATGCACTGCTGATTTCGTTTTGATTTTCCAGAGAATTTCCACAGCCTCAGAATCGGCTATTGCCAACGGAAAACATTTAATTTATACTGGTACAAAAAAACTGCGATATGAGACGATCTCTATGAATCTCATGAAATAAGTGCATCCGACACGACTGTTGAGAGAGTTTATGTCTTATGGAGGAACTAGGTTTATATTAAGTTACATTGATCGCTATTGAGAGACCAGCTTATTTAGAGGTCTGATTTCGCTGACCAGGACTTATCCGGTCTGGGCGATTTGAGGTGGGCTGTTTCCTGCTGTCCCTAATTATTCCCCTGATCCCCTAGAATATAGGAGACTGATTCTCAATGAAGAAACCGTTCTTGCAAAAGACGCTGCTTGATAAAAATAAATGCTTATCTCAACGAAACGTCATTGCGGGTAAATAATAGACCATGCCGCTTTCCCGTTCACAGTACATATGGTATTATCAATCCTATGCCTTCAAATGATTTAGTAACAGTTCTTATCGTAAAAAACATTTAAGTCGCAACTTGTTTAATATTGATACAAAATATTAGAAACAACAAAGCCCAATGATAATCGATTAAACCATGCTTCCTAAAGCGTTTTGGCATGTAGAGATACATCAGTATTCCGGTTTCCCATCAAACCGCTCAATATCTGCATTGGCTGGGATAAAGAACTGTAGTGAACGTATATTGTTCTCATTTTGTGTCAAAGAGTTGGCCAACATACTCTGGAAGATGATGATGGCAATGCCGGAAATGAAACATGAATGCACCCACACTGTATTTAATGTTTTATATCCGAGAAAGTTACACTGCACACAGTAGATAACATACTTAGATACTTCAATATCACTTTTCCACCCACGTCATGAAGACCTATAGGTTCACATTTATAGGTGATACGAGAGATATCGGGCACAGTTTCGGGATGACCTCCTCAGTGTGGATTTGATGACTGTGAAGTCATGTGGCTCTGTCAGTATGTCGGCACCTCTTCCCACTTCCGTTATATGCATTATAATTTGGCATACGTGGGATGGTCGCGGGTTATTCAGAAATTAAATCGCATGATAAAATTATCAACTTAGTGAACTGCCTATAGTTCTTCAACATGTATTGTATGTATGCATATTATATATGAATTGAGACACGGACACCACGGTGTGTTGAAAATAAGCACTTTTATTTGTAGGGTAACTTTAGAAAAGCACCGCTTTTATAGATTTGTTCAAGCATAAAATCGTCATCATGCCGACTTGATTTAAAACTCCAATGAAACAATACGAGGTTGAAAAAAATGTCTGAAGCCAGACTCTGGAATAGAATATATGTGTATATATGTACAGACAGATTTTAGTGAAGAGTGAAAAAAGTGATTTTACAAATGTCTGGATTTTGGGTGTCCACAGATGTATATTGTGGCTACTGACTCGGAAATAAAGTGGTCCTCGACTGTCAAGCTACGTTCTCGCCTAGTGCAAAACATCACCAAGAGAAACATGGAGATAGAAAAATATTTGAGGGCACAAGAATTAACAGAGGTGTAATTGTAGCAAATACAATTTTGCTGAAAAGCGCGCATTCTTTGCATACATAAAATTCGTGAAACCCGCATCTTGGAAATGTTGGAAGTTTACAAGGTATGGAAACACACAGAGCCACATACGGGAGAAGTACATGTACACTATGCTCATCTTTCTTGGATACCTTATGCGGAACTTTTAATTAGGATTGATTTTGGTTAATTGGTCGATATAATGCCCCGTCGCAGAGAGACTAATCCGGTCCCGTGTGGACTAATTACAGCAAAGATAAAGTTATAATCATTTGGATGGCAAGGAATGCAGTGAGGATCGCCCGGTATAGTTCATATTGATTCTGGTATAGAATAGTTTAACTACTCCTAAATGTACACAGTTTTGTAGGTTCTTTTATTTTATTCTTCAAGTATGTGGTACATCCAAAAGCATTATAGCATAATATATTGCTTCAGGTGCTCAACCTAATATCAATTTCTGTTTCTGTGAGACAACTTTTGACGGAATATTGTGAGTATCGAAATTGGCAGTTTCCAATGTAACGGCAATATGAGCGAGAGATAGATTTGAATTGCATTATAGGTACAACGTGTGTACAAAGTGAAAGCGTTTCATAAAACCTATGATGTCAACACGGGGCATTCGCACGTGTCTGTTTATATATCGCTAGATATATGTACTCGAACCACTTTCATGCCTTAATGCTACAGCTACATCTACAGTCTAAATTGATGTTAACTCGGTGCCCTAGAGATGAATACGGAGCGGATTGGAGAGCAAAAACTTCGATGTTTTTTTGACGTTCATGGGAGTTCTCGACTCTCTATACTAAATGACCTGATTGCCCGTCTTAGTTCATTAATAGTATCGGTGTTCAAGAAAACTGAACGCCGATATATTGTCAGAAGCTGTCAATAAAGCATTCTTTAGCTCTACTTCATATAGTGGATATCATTCATGGGATGTTTTTTTTTTATAAAGTTGCTTGGATTTCTCATTAATAATATCTAATATGTGTAATTTGGCAACAATATATCAATAGGTTTTCCAGTGGGTGCTAATTGTGCACCCCTTTTGGTTGATCTTTATCTGTTCTCTTATCAATATGACTATATGCAGGCGCTTTCGAAAACCGATCATTTCCAAGTCCGTTCCTTCTCATTCACCAAACGCTATATAGATGCTCTTCTTGCGATGGATAATCGCTAAATTACAAGCGTATGGTCCGTCATTCATAATTCAGCCATCGTCCATCAGAGAATATCCGCGTCCATAATCCAAAGACCTATTCCATATTCCATATAACAGTATTAGCACCAAATTCAAAAAGACAATCATAGTATACATAAACATAGGCTAGTTTCCTGCAAGAGAGAAGCGGTCAACAGTTTTCAATGATGCCGGCAAGATATCATGATGTCAGAGAATCTTCTCTCGTCGCGATAGTATGCTCAGACACATTCAATGCAAACACAACCAAGAGACACCACCTAGCCTCGCTATAGGTCCAACAAGTAGAGTAGAGCAACCCTATACGATGACGGTGAGTGACCCTACGTCGTATTACCATGCGGGCGGAAGTATTGTCCATGGGGACGATTTTTCCAGTTCCGGTAGTAATGGTAAAAATACATATACTCCAGGTCAAACTTTTGGCTACCATGGTGATCAAAATGATACCGACGCTACTGACGCCGATGGTGAAGATAATGATGATGACAATGATGGTGAAGGTAATGGTGACGACGCTGATGATGACGGAGAAGTTACGGATGATGATGATGATGATAGTGATGATACTGCTGATGACAACGATGACGTCGAGAATGACGAGTGTTTGTGGGATCTCTTCGGGGATAAAGCGATTGATGATCACGAATCTGATATAAACGACCTTGCGGAAGTTTACGAAGAAGACGGAATGGATGAACCAACTGCGCATCAGATGGCATAGGACAAGCTTTTACCCAGAATACAGACAAGGTTCCGAAATATCTACGTCCGTAATTTAAGGTTATGGAGAAAACTACGGAAGCACCCGATTCATCAGAAAGTAATGGCGACTAAGATACGGATGCATGAGGAAGACGACTTATCAAACGATGAAGCGGAAGAGTCTGCCGTTGAGATGCGTAAATTCTTAATAAACAGACTTTTACCGCGCGAGTACACAAGACAACCGATCAAATCCTTTGATTAGTTGATTTCCCCACCAGGGTGTACCGGTGCATTCGTTATCGATATACCCTCAGCTCTTTCACAGGGTTATGGAACTGAAATTGACGTTTGGGTATTAAGATTGCTCAGTTTGTATTTTCGTTTTGAAACTGTCATTACTAAATTAATTTGTATAAATAAATATATACTTTGAACTTTAACAACCGAAGTTGTGTTCTTCTTTCTTTCAGTCCCCGTCCAGAGTCGTTTCGATATGACTTTATATGGACGATAGTCGGTTACAACGAGTATCCAATGATAATAAATATACCATCCATAGATAGGTGTGGCAGCTCTTTATTGTTATCACCAGTTTTGATTATTTGGAAAGTTTCATTCGCCAATAACCACAAAACTCACAACTACAACAGGTTGGACACATAAAAACCCCGAATGACACCTGTCGAGCGAAACACGCGCAATCTCGGCATAAACTAACGCGACATCTTCCGCAAACTTCGACGTCTAATGACTGATTACAGTTTTTGCAAACTCTGGGCGAGAATAAACGGGATAATTCGTCCACACATTTACGTGTTTTAATCTTCGAAAGTGAAGGAGAATCATTTAGGAGGATGGTTGTCGGACTTCTTATACCCACATTCCAATCATCGTCATTATAAACCGTTCGTGTTTCAACGACTCCATCTATGGCGAATACAGTCTCCAAACTAGGCCAACCGGAACTACCTAAAATGTCCGTATTTTCTCGTACGAATCCGGCCCACGTAGAGTTGTTAGCCTATAAAAATATAGAGTTGAAATATTAAAAGTGAGTAGCCCTTGTATTCAAATCATTTATAATCGATCATTTACAACGCCGTTCGCTATGTACATCGTTATATCGTCATCGTCGTATAATAAAAACATATCGGTATTATCTGCGAGTAGATCGCAATAAAATTATTATACTTACGGACGATTCTTTAGGTTCGATGGTATTTTTCAGTAAATTCGCCATTCGGAAGTAAGATATAAATTGAATTCTATTAGAGGTATATATATTTCGACAAACGGTTCTCAAATAATGATCTATTTTACGGTGTACCCTTTCAACTCCCGCTATACGTTGATTGTATTGTATAATTGCCCTAATTAAATCGATATCGGTCTGTAAATATAAGCACTCGAACCCCCAATATTATCATAAACTAATTGCAATCGAGTTCTGCAAGTTATAATTGAAACGCCTGCTTATATTCAGACCGAGTGATTTCTGTTATTCGATCACACCCGTTACCCCCTATACACCCCTTCGCATTGACAGGGGCTAAAATCAATACAATTATGTATCATGACCGCCTCCTACCCGTATAGCGAGGTTAAATATATACCGTAATTAGTAGTCGAGTGTCACCGAGTGTTTGGTAATACTAATTGCAATTTATAAAAATTAATAGTCTACAATATATATGAACGCTTAACGTATAGATTCGGAGAAATTATTAATAATATCGTAAATCTATACTACATAAAAATATATATCGAAATAACACCTTTTTGTAAAAGCGGAATGAAACCTAAAATATACTCCGTGTTTTGAATCGTTATTAACGATTAACGTATGAATTCGGAAGATTTATTTATAATACCATATGTAGATCTTTAATATATATATTCAGGTAAATTGTAACGTATGTAATTTATTAATATCCAGACGCAATAATTTATACAAATAAAAATTGTTAATGACGTATGACAGCGCTCGGTGGATCGCGGTGGCTATTTGGGTGGCTAGGGCCTGTAATACGCTTCCCCTACTACTTTTACAATGTTAAGGAATTTCCTTAACATGCTACGGAATATTCGTTATTGAATTATAAGGAATATTCCGCTGGTGTAATAGTCGGGGAATATTCCTTAAATTTTAAGGATTTTTTTTTCAGTGTATGTATGGGGTCTAATATATCAAGGCTAGCTCGAAGTGTGCATGTAGAAGTGTGTGTGTGAAGATGACAAGTTATAACTTGTTGATTGGTGGATGACGGACGAAGGTCATATTGTCTACCGGTACGTAATTTACCAAGCTCTCAATAGAGAGACTAAGCTTCTCTTCTCGCGCGCGTGTGTGTGTGTGCAATATGGCGCCAGACAAATCCGCACAATATATGTCTGGTTCAAGGCATGTTCATACAGCTTGCTTAAATTGCTTTGTAGATCTTTGTACAACACTTTCAATGCACCAAGCCTATACAGATAGTTGCGAAGAATGGGTAGAGATTGTTGTAATTGTAATTTCGAAAAGTACGTTGAACACACATACTTTAACATAAACTTGCTTAGTTTCAGCAGACCCTTTCTATCAGGATTTCAATTCAAGACCTTGAAAACCGGAAAATTTAATCCCAATGCTGAATCGTCGATGGGGCGATCGATGTCCCTGATTATGAAATAATGAGAGGACGCACTTTTGAAAAGAACGAAATATATATAATTTTGAATATCGGATATGCCGCTTGATATGTGAACCACGACTACCTGGTCCGTCATCACGTACAAGACGCAAGATTGAGTGTATTATATTTATACTTATACTAATATGGAAACGGTACCGATACTGTCGTGGAACATGGTCTTTCTGTATGGACTCACTAAGTAATCTTTATTGACAACAGCTGGCTATCAATTTCGGATTTGACGACTACACATAATAAATATATTGGTAGTGAGCATGATAAAGCAAAATGGCTTGTCAAATAATTCAAAGCACATGGCTCGAATCAAAAAGCGATTACCCAAATTACGGCCACGCTCATTGACATATTCCGAACGGTATGTATCAATGGTACTCGATTGAGAATTAGGTCTGCCCAAACATTAACTGAGGATAACAGTTGGAATTCAGCAATTGTTGCCTGTATATGGCGAGGCTTGCCCTCTGTACAAATCATTATGATTGTAGTTTTGTGACTTGTAAACAAGGTGAAGAATGAAGCGCTTGGTCGACGTCGGGCCTGACAGGTATATGCTCTGAATACATTTTGCTTTCCGTAAATCCTCTCTCCTTTGGATGACTTGATAGGGCTATTACATCGTCGTCCTGAAATATTTGCATCTAATACCGCTCAAGTCAGTGCTAGGAACCGTCAGATCATGTCATTCAAGATGTCCACAGGAACAGCTACAATAAAGGCGTGGCTTAGATATGAATCATCACAGGAATCACTTTTAGTTCTTGTGAAATATGCAGTGAGTATACATGTATTTGTCTGTGGGGTCATATGACGTCTTGTCAGAACCCCGACATCGTTTTCTACCACCCTTTAATGTTGCGTTTGATTAATTTATTTATTAGGTTCATGTATCATGAAAAAGTCATTTTGCGCACGTAGGAAATACACCAGGCAATATTATAGACCAAATATCGACGATATCGACGCTGTATGAAACTATGTATGATAAACGCGTGCATAGTATTGAAATACGAACGTTAATGCAACGTCGATATTTGATTGATGGCATAGGATAAATTCCTTTCAATGCAAATTCAATTAACTTTGCTAATTGCACACGGTCTATGTGGTTTGAAAGTCACCTATAGATTATGCGGCCAACGAGGTAACCCATGGAAAACCATGAAAGTTCCCGGAATGGGAAAATATTTTGCCTTCTTTCTGGGCCATATTTCCGATGGAAACTTGGTGGTACTATGTTGCTCGTGGCCTGGAATCCCATATAGCGATTCCAGACTCTCTATCTGTACTTATGTGAGAAAGCTGTTTCAATCTTTATGGGATGCTGTGAATAATAACAAACTTCATGAGTTAAAAAAAAAGTGTAGGCTATACTCATCTGAACAGCCAGAATCAAGCCATAATCAGGCGATGTAGAATGGTCCATACACGATTAACTCACGCACATTTACTAAAAAAAGAGCCAGTCCCAAGGTGTATTCCATGCCACTAAGATCTCACAGTGAAACATATTCTTATCGACTGTATAGATTTCAAGATTGTAAGAGATTCTTTTTATCGAGCAGCTACTATAGAAGATCTTTTTAGTCGGGTGAAAGAAGTCTGTATCTTAGGTTATTTGAGAGAAATCGGTTTGTTGCATACGTTTTAATGTGTGTATGTTTTAATGTGTTGGATTTGTCAGTTATTAACTTTAATACTTAGAATTTTGTTTGATCGTCGATATATAGCTGAAATATTGTTGTAATGAATATATAAATGTTCGTGAGTTAATCGTGTGTGGTCGATTCTACATCGCCCGAAACCTTGCTTGATCGGAACGTTTCTGACTGTTCAGATGAGTATATATATCCTGCAGTTTGAACTCGTGAAGTTTGTTGTTCGGTAGTTCAGAGGGATTAAAAATTAGTGTTGAAGCCTGACCGCTACTGAGTGTAAGTCCTGAGGAACTGGTCAGTCGTGATCGTCGTCTGGCTCGACGGTCGACAGTAGGACGACGGTTGCTGACGAGACGGCTGTCGCTGGCGGGATGACGGTCACTAACAGGACGCGGGTGCTGGTCGGGCCACCTCGTCCACCAAGGGGACGTGATGGTCTCTCTCGGTTGGTTGACCTGCTGAGTGACTCTCAGTTTAGGTTTGGCGCTGGTGAACGTCGCCTGTACGGGCGGTGGCTGCGGGATCTAACCCGGCTTTGGGATGGAGGTAAAGGTCCTTGTATTCTATTCTGCATGTGTTTGTGGGTCAATAAATTTGTCCGAAGATGCGTGAACCTGGCCATCAAACTTCCCGTCACAGGTTGGCGATCTCGTCCCATACGGTTTTGGACGTGGGCTGAGCGAAATTCAGCTTGGTCGGATCCGTACAAATTTTCGATCGTTTGCATCAGTGCGACTCAGCTGCGTCCTTCAGCAGTTGAGTAAGAATTTCCGGATGTGGAACCTGATTTGGAGGGATTTTCTCAAAACCTACGGCCCATGGTGAGAACAGTCCTTCTGTAGCCAGAGATTCGAGGTTTTTCTCTCTATCTGTGAATTTTTCTTCGGTGTAAGGCGCAGAGCGGCCAAATGTCGATGGCGTTCTCACTGATTTTGATTTCAGTTGCACGAGACCTGGTCTGAAATGACACAGATTTAAAACGTGCCTCTAGCTGGATATTTCAGGTTGTGATCTGTATTTATAGTTGATATAGATCGAGAGTGTGGATATTTGTATATAATATCGCTTAGGGGCCGTGTGGTCATACCATTCAAGTCTTCCACATGAACATCTAAATCAAAAGCGTGGCTGCGATACAAGGTCAGTATATTTGCATGTGGGGTCATAGGACTTCTTCTCGGTACGCCGACATCTTTTCTCGCCATCATTGTTATGTTGCTTCTAATCTATTATTGCATTATATGTCTGATCATTCAACTATAACACTAAGAAGATCTTCTGTGAAAACGAACCGGGGGACCACGGTATTGGATATTCAACACCGGTCTGACAGATGACTAAGATTATATCAAACCACAATGTAGTAAAAGAAACCTTAAAAGAGTCACTATCACAGTGCTATATGTCTCGGAAAACTTTGCTGATTGGCGTAATGTCGGTGTGAAGAAGCACGATCACAGTAATTTCGTATTCGTTATGATTGGTGAATAACAAAGAGGGTTGACTGCCTGATAAAAACGAAAAGCAAATAGTGGAGTTGTAAAAAGTATATTTGTTTTTCCTGAGGGAAAGTGCAAAATGAATGAAGAATATTCGAATAAGCCGAAAAATAGAAAGTATGACTGTCATGAGCATGAACGCCAAAAACAGCTCCCATGTTCTACAACCTGAAACAGGAAGACTATGTAAATAAACGATGGTGGATGTGGAGAGCGATCGAGGAACAATAAACGGAACGGATGATGTTTTACAGAAAGTTTTTCTGCTCAAGCTGGCCGGGATACAGATAATGAAGCACACTCATTAATATGTTTGTTGCGGTCAGCGAACAACAATTAATATAAAGAAGCCGGAAAATTGTATCCCTTAACAAGGCTTGATATAGTGCTTACCAATAGATTACAGGCGTCTGGTCCGTCACTCATAATTCAGCCGTCGTCCATTGGAGAATATCCGCGTACATAATCCAAAGACCTATTCCATATTCCATATAACAGTATTAGCACCAAATTCAAAAAGACAATCATAGTATACATAAGCATAGGCTTGTTTCCTGCAAGAGTAGCGGTCAACAGTTTTCAATGATGCCGGCAAGACATCATGATGTTCCAAACATATCAAATCCGTATCGCTGATCAGTATTAGCAGGCAGGGAAATACAAAAAAAAATTAAGAAGGCGTATGTAAACAGCTTTTTACTTAGGATCTGCAGTGGGCAAATGGGCTACAAATTGTCTGTACATAGCAATTCACAACTAAACTTTGATGAATCTAGAGCAGGGTGGATTGGTCAAATGAAGGGAAGCGAGGTTAAACTCCACATTATGGAATAATTAAACTGGGACCCCGCAGCTTCAACTCATCAGGCGCCCGGTTCAAACCTTCAAAGAGAATAGAAGTTATGTTTTGGGGGGAAGCTGGAGTAGGAATGTCCAGTTCGGAAAATTCAGAGGGGTTCTAAGGATATATGAAAGACGTCTTGGTGGTAAATTAGTACAAAGTACCGATATGAACGTTTTCATTCCAATTCTAACCAAGGAATATATTGAAAGTGTAAATCAAAATTGTCAGAATTCTATGTGTATTACAAATGATTATTTTCCGCATTTTATGTGCATTACATTACATAAGTGTGAGAATGCAAAATTTCGAATTGCCTTAAGTCGATTCAACGAGATATAAGTTGTGTGACTAAACACAAAAAAAAGTTTTAATGGGAGGACAATTAATATACCGTGTGATGATTCATTAATGAATTGATTTAAGGTTACTGTTTCCGGTCCCATTACTTTTGCGCACGCATCACAATTTTGCTGAATTAAGCTACAATGAATCTTTTCCATGCATACAAACTATACATTTTCTGAAAGTTCTTTATTCAGGGAATTTAGTTTTTTGGATAAATTTCTGTTTTGTTGTTATCCCAAGTGATTTATATCACGATATATGACATTGTTTCGGATATTATGGTCTTCGAAAAGACGCGCTAATAACTCTTACAGTTTTCATCAAACAAACTTGAATTTTTTGAATGATAAAATATACTATTTGAATAAAAAAATCGGTGCCACAGTTTTTTAGTTATGCCCTAGGAGTTATTTTATCAACGTACAAAGTTAAAGAATTGAAAAAAAAAACGCGATTCTTCAACTTTGCATGCTGTTAAAATAACTCCTAGGGCATAACTAAAACAACTGTGGCACCGTTTTTTTTACTCAAATAGTAAATTTTATTATTCAAATGTGCACTTGAATGTGCTGTACTGGGTGGATTGATCAGTGTCCGGGATAATAGGAACTGTGAGCGCTCTGGTGTCTTGGTACATCACCGTACCGTCATGATATGACTGAAAAATTGTTGAAAACGACAATAATTCCTCTTAACTCAGTGTTCGAAGAAAAAGATACTATCGTATTGACAGCTTATATAATTGCGGGGCATTTACGGCTTGCTATCAATGGAATGAATTACTGAGATAAAGCTTAATTTACCGCCGCCTGGAATCGAACCTATGAACCCTCTTAAATGTGGAAATACTCTTACCATCCGAGTTATGCTTGGCCTATCAATAATACCATTCTATGCCAAAAGATCGCCTAGCCTAACCGCCACTCGTTCTATGGAAATATTATGGAAATTTTGGTACCCAGTATGTCAAACAATGGAACATTCCTTCTAAAGAGAATATTACATCTACGTAGTCGATGGAGTGGTCCTAATAAATATGCATTATTATCACATCTCAGAGCAAAATGTAGGCTTCGGATTGGTTGAAGGGCCCACTGTATCAGACCGTATTGCAATTCTCAGTTGACCATAGTTGGTATATAAATTGAGAATTCTCGTATACCAATGCTGTCAAGGACGCGCCTGCTCATATACCAACGCAGTTCAGGACGTGCAACACCTGCAGACAAAGACTGTTTCAGACGAATTTGTCTGCGCGAGTTTGTGCGAGCGAGTATCACCTCTGCGACAATTTGTGTGAGGCAAATTGCGTCTTTGCGGACGAAGATAAGAAATAAATTATCATCGAAAGCTTTCTATACCACATAAACATGAACGACAGAATGCCATCTAAGTATTTCATGCAGTTTATTGCTCATCGCGAAACAGATGAAAAGGAATCAACGCTGCATGTCACGTTTACGTTACCGGGTAATAATGCACGTTGATCTTTCTGTCAAGTTGGTGATATATTTTACACCAACAAGGAAAATGACTCTTCAGTATGATAACGCGGACTCGTGAAAATACTTTATTGTCGAGACGAAATACTAGACTGTATACCCAGGCGTATAACTTATAATACCGAATATGGTATATAGTGATGAAATATCTTTGCGAGTCCGTCTACTGGGAAATAACCAATGCCCGCCGTCGTGGCCAAGTCAAGATGTGAAAATACCACATGATGAATTAACATTGAAATGAATATTGATTGATTGACTTCAGAAAAATAAACATTTGGGCTCACATACACACGGCCGGATAACGTGCGTATACATATCACGCCTAGTAGCATTTGCTAGATCCTGTATTAAATGTGACGATTTTAATCAACGTCACAAAACATTGTTGCAGAAACTTATAAAACAGGGCTACACCACCAAGCGCCTCCATTCAAAGTTTCTCAAATTTGGCGATACATATCGCATGCTGATAGCAAAATACGAGCGTAGCGTGCAAGATCTATGGCGTTACGTTCGTAACTTGTGTCTAATTCCGCTCAACCCGGGGCTAGGGGTCGTATGAACCCATGTACTTCAAGATCATCATGGTACTCATATCAACAATCACAATCAAAGCGTGACTGAGATACATCATTCTTTACGTGACGACTTTACAACGAATATTATGGATTAAGAATACTGATCAGCGATACGGATTTGATATTTTTGGAACATAATGATGTCTTGCCGGCATCATTTAAAACTGTTGACCGCTTCTCTCTTGCAGGAAACAAGCCTACAGTACAAGGCAGCAAACACTTGATGCTAAACGCGAGTAGAACGCGAAGTAATCGAGACTGACTCGCGCTAGTTTATTGAAGGAGTCGCGACTATAAATTTCGGAACACGCGGTTTCGACCCGACTGTTTTCTGTAAACGCGTCAGCGTGTAAAAGCGGCCGATGTCGCTGTCGACGCGATCGTCTCGGGTTTTAGCGCGATCCACAGGCATATTTCAAAAGGGATTACTTTATTGATCGCGTCAGATGGAATCTTGTTGGCCGAACAAGCCAAGATTGACCACCACGTAAGAAATTCCCCTCACAGTAAAATGTTCGTCGAGTGAAAGCTCATTGATAGTCCACACCATTCAATAACGAAATAATCGGCAATATACGTTCAAATTTTAGACGTACCTTCATTGTGATGGAAATTGAGAAAATCAGCAAAGAATTTGCCGTTTTTTGGACCATTTTCAGCGCCATCGAAATCTCATTTCCTGCGGTAGAATGTGGGAGATATTGGCCTCATTCCAAAGGCCATTTCCCCCAATTTCGACCTATGATGAGTGATTTAACAACTAACAAAGAAATAACGAAGAATTTGATTGAATAGACATGTCCTCGTCATGAATATTCGTTCGATAAAACAAGGTCGACTGAGTTGGTTAATACCGCGAAGCTGATTAGTTGAGAATGAGGTCATCGTAGGAAAGTCTGTGAGACAATCGCAGCGATTGGCCGGCTGTCTGTCTGTATGTCGGTCTTCAGTGCCGAGTGAAATTATCGCATAGAAAATGCCTCCGTTGGAAACTTTAGCGAGCCAACTGTTGGATTTACAATGGAAATAAAGGGTTTCTCGGATTTATATGTCGGATTAAAACACACAGAGATGATGTACTGGTATTTTAGCACGATCGTCCGCTTGAATTGAGCGAATCGTGAAGAGATTTTTTATGAAAATTATCGTTTGGCTCGGACATAGACGCAAGGTAATGTTCATTGTTGCCGAAATCAAAGGTTTTTTTGTTTGTTTTATTTTCTCGCCTGGTCTGGTTTTATTTTAGACACAAAAGGGCAGATATTTTGAAGGACAGATTAACTAAAGTATGGGCTTTCTGAAAATATATATATTTAGCGGGGTTTCAATCAAGCTACATACAAATATATTGCTTCAAAAAAGACGGTCCATAGCAAAATCCTCCCGCATGCATTTATCTGAGCATACAAGGCTGACAAACGAGACTATCGGCAAGTAGCAAAGGGACTCGTGTATTTACAACACGCGACTTGTTCTGATCGCGTCATGCAGTATCATTACAGTTACGGCGAACGGTCGACGCGTCTCAGTCGCGATTATGCTTTTGTTTTTGCGCGATTGAGGCGCATTTTCCGATCGAGATTAATAAATTATAGTCGCGAAAATGATTTTTTTAACTCGCGTTTATGATCAAGATATTTCTGCTTTGTACTGTATGTGTATGTATACTATGATTGTCTTTTTGAATTTGGTGCTAATACTGTTATATGGAATATGGAATAGGTCTTTGGATTATGGACGCGGATATTCTCTAATGGACGACGGCTGAATTATGAATGACGGACCAAACGCTTGTAATTGAGAATTAACCCCGGGCTATCAATCACGCAGGTTTAAGTACAATATTTGCTATTGCCATATATCAGACATTATCCTCTTTTTGATTGGCCAACGTTTCCGTCTTCTTCTTTGTCAACTTCTTCTCACGCACATCTAAAAGCTAATGACTGTATTCAGCAGAGGAGAGAGCGTATGGAACCGACACCTCAGATTGAAGCTGATATAGTTTAGTTTGAGTGATTTAAAAGAAAGAAATAAGCATAGTGTCTGTATGTACATGTTTGTAGACATGTCAGCGAGGGATGTGAAGTTCCTGTGAAATAAGTTTCGTACACCGAAGGTTGAACTAGCGTCTGTGGGCGTTTCGTCGTCGAATCCGAAGTTTTAACTACCAAAATTGATATACCGACTATGTAAAACCATTGCAGTGGTGGTTTGAATTTTATACCCGGTACTCCACAAAAAGGTAGTCACCAACTATAATTATATAAGTGGTACAGTATTGAGTCGAAATTCTCAATCTAGGAGTTGAGAAGGCATATTTTTCGAAAAAAATTAAACAACATGCAGTTATGGCAGTTTGAGATATAAATATACTGTATTAATCAAGGCCCTCCTAAATGAGATATTTTCTAATGCACAATTAAGGAATTATGGTAAACATTAATAGACTGACTTACAGGTAATATTTATACCTAAATTGACATGAATGATGACAAAGGGGAAGACGTAAACTCCATCCTTATTGCATTGACAACCAAATCATATTACAATGGCGAGACTGACAACAGAGATCAGTAACCGGTAAGTAGTAGTATAAGGATAAAAAGGGTAACATTGCCCTCTTTGCACTTAAACTTGAGGGATAACTATTGATTCCCGTGGAGCATCCGACAGGGGCGCCACCAGCTCAAGGTTATAGATTGCATCAGCATTGGCTGTGTGCCAAGTTTTGACCACTATAGGTCCGGCAACCTTTGACCTTGTATTCCTCCGCGGTGATGCGGTTATGTCTGGCGGTGATGCGGTCACGGGAGAAAGCCTCCGCGGAGAAAAAGTAGTCCCCAGACTTCAAATACGCTGCATGGTCCAATTGGGTCGAGTGAGGTATCAAAGTGAAGCATTCGTAAAGGGGCATCTGATGGGCTGGGCGTGGGGTTGAAATAGCGTCATTCTGCGCATGCGCGGTGGACCAAGGGTATGGAAATAGACGTTTTAGGGTCTAGGGCAACCCCTAATGGTCCGATGGAGTTGAGTGAGGTATCAATGTGAAGCCTATGTGAGGGGGCATCCGATGGAGTGGGTGTGGGGTTGGAATAGCGTCATTCTGCGCATGCGCGGTAGACCAAGGGTATGGAAATAGACGTTTTGGGGTCTAGGGCAGCCACTATTGATCCGATTGGGTCGAGTGAGGTATCAATGTGAAACCTATGTGAGGGGGCATCCGCCTGGACTAGTGCCTCGGTCGTTGTCAACATTCTGCGCATGCGCAGACAGGGAACTGTGGGAAAAGGATATGGAAATAGACGTTTTGGGGTCTGGGTGGACCACTATTGGTCCTATGGAGTCGTATGAGGTATCCATGTGAAGCATTCATGAACGGGCATCCGACGGGATGGGTGTCACGTGGAACTGACGTCATTCTGCGCATGCACAGTAGACCAAGGGTATGGAAATAGACGTTTTAAGATCGAGGGGAGCCCCTAATGGGCCGATGGAGTCGTATGAGGTATCAATGTCAAGCTCTTGTGAAGGGGCATCCGCCTGGGCTAGTGTCTTGGCCGTTGCCAACATTCTGCGCATGCGCAGACAGGGAATTTTGGGAAAAGGGTATGGAAATAGACGTATTGGGGTCTAGGTGAGTCCCTAAAGGGCCAATGGAGTCGTATGAGGTATCAATGTGAAGCCTATGTGAGGGGGCATCCGCCTGGATTAGTGTCTCGGCCGTTGTCAATATTCTGCGCATGCGGAATTGTGGGAAAAGGATATGGAAATAGACCTTTTGGGGTCTAGGTGGGCCACTATGGGTCCGATGGAGTCGTATGAGGTCTTATTTTGAAGCTCTCGTGAGGGGGCATTCGTCTGGACTAGTGTGTCGTTCGTGTTCAACATTCTGCGCATGCGCGGACAGGGAATTGTGGGAAAAGGGTATGGAAATAGACGTTTTGGGATCGAGGGGAGTCCCTAGTGGGCCGATGGGGTTGAGTGAGGTATCAATGTGAGGCCTATGTGAGTGGGCATCCGCCTGGACTAGTGTGTCGACCGTTGTCGACATTCTGCGCATGCGCAGACAGGAAATTGTGGGAAAAGTGCATTGGAAGGAACGTTTTGGGGTCTAGGTGGGCCACTAATGATCTGATTGAGCCGAGTGAGGTATCAATGTAATGCACACGTGAGGGCGCATCCCCTGGGTGGATGGGTGTTAGGAATATCGTCATTCTGCGCATGCGCAGGCAGGCCGTAGTATGGAAATAGACATTTTGAGGCCGATATGGACCACTATTGGTTCGAATAAATCTAGGGCAGTGTTATTTTGTAGCTCTCGGGGTGTAGACCACGACTTGAAAGGATGTCCACGTCACCTGTGACGTCATCAGGGACAGTAGTAGCGAAAGCGGGAGTTTCGGAGGTGCGTTGGGGTGCATTTGGAGTAGATAACGGCCTATTTTTCCATCCAACTACCTGGTAGAGTTACCTGTGAGTGTGAATGTGAGTGTATGCGCGCGTGTGAGTGAGTGAGTGAGTGAGTGAGTGAGTGAGTGAGTGAAGCGTGCACAACGCTGGTGAGGCGTCCCCAACGCCCGTCTTAACGCATGGACGCACTAACGACGGTGAGTGAGTGAGTGAGTGAGTGGGATCCGACTGGACTAATGGTTCCTCCGTTTTCATCATCTTGCGCATGCGCAGCCTGGCCGTAGTATAGAAAGCAGGCATTTTGGGGATTCGTGGAGGTTTGTTGAGTGGTTGACCATCCCTGGTCAAATGGACCGTGTGGGGTATCAGTGTGAAGCTCTCGAATGGCTGTCACCCGTCAAGACCGTACGCCTTAACGCCTGTCTCAACGACTTAAAGCCCTAGCATAACGCCTTGACGCCATGATACAGACAGATGAGAGAACAACAACAACAACAAGAATGAGAGAACAACAACAGCAGGTTTTTTCATATAGTTTATTTCCCCCTCCATCATAACATACCCACTCCGGGGGAGCCGCGTTGGGTAGGTTTACAATTCAAGAAGTCTCTTGTCCAATCAGAGGCCGCCATTTGGCATTGCACCTGCCATAGTCGTTCTTGTCCGTTAGATGTATTCTCAGCTGCTCTTGTCCAATCAGAAGTCGCCGTTTCAGAAAGTTCCATCTTTGCTCGGTGTGACCTAATATGATTCTTACTCATCCATTCATCCGCCTCAGATACTTGTTTGCGCATTCTGAGTATCTATCAGTGCATGGGTGAATACATTCAGGGGGCTCCTGAGCTCGGAGCGCCGGAGCTCTTGGAGCTCGGAGCTCCGGAGCACTTGGAGCTCGGAGAGGAGCTCTTGGAGCTCGGAGAGGCTTTCACAACATCTTTGAGGCGTCCCCAACGCCCATCTTAACGCATGGACGCACTAACGACGGTGAGTGAGTGAGTGAGTGTGTGAGTCTTCCGGTTCCGGTCACGTGACAGTAAACATGGAAAAACCCGGATGTAAGATGAGGACCCGGATGTAAGATGAGGACCCGGATGTAAAACCACAGTACCCAGGAAAGTGACCTTTGACCCTGCGCTACTCGAAAGTGACGTCATCGTACGCAGGCACAGACACACATATACCCGGTGCACCCACACCCTGGTGTACCCTATGCCCTACGGGCTATAGGGTACAGGGTGCACCGGGTATATGTGTGTGCCTGCGTACGATGACGTCACTTCCGAGTAGCGCAGGGTCAAAGGTCACTTCCCTGGGTACTGTGGTTTTACATCCGGGTCCTCATCTTACATCCGGGTCCTCATCTTACATCCGGGTTTTTCCATGTTTACTGTCATGTGACCGGAACCGGAAAACTCACTCACTCACTCACCGTCGTTAGTGCGTCCCTACGTTAAGACGGGCGTTGGGGACGCCTCAAAGATGTTGTGAAAGCCTCTCCGAGCTCCACGAGCTCCAAGAGCTCCCTGAATGTATTCACCCGTGCACTGATAGATACTCAGAATGCGCAAACAAGTATCTGAGGCGGATGAATGAATGAGTAAGAATCATATTAGGTCACACCGAGCAAAGATGAAACTTTCTGAAACGGCGACTTCTGATTGGACAAGAGCAGCTGAGAATACATCTAACGGACAAGAACGACTATGGCAGATGCAATGCCAAATGGCGGCCTCTGATTGGACAAGAGACTTCTTGAATTGTAAACCTACCCAACGCGGCTCCCCAGCGTGGGTATGTTATGATGGAGGGGAAATTAAACTATATGAAAAAACCTGCTGTTGTTGTTGTTCTCTCATCCTTGTTGTTGTTGTTGTTCTCTCATCTGTCTGTATCATGGCGTCAAGGCGTTATGCTAGGGCTTTAAGTCGTTGAGACAGGCGTTAAGGCGTAAGGCCTTGACGGATGACAGCCATTCGAGAGCTTCACACTGATACCCCACACGGTCCATTTCACCAGGGATGGTCAACCACTCAACAAACCTCCACGAATTCCCAAAATGCCTGCTTTCTATACTACGGCCAGACTGCGCATGCGCAAAATGATGAAAACGGATGAACCATTAGTCCAGTCGGATCTCACTCACTCACTCACCGTCGTTAGTGCGTCCATGCGTTAAGACGGGCGTTGTGGACGCCTCACCGGCGTTGTGCACGCTTCACTTAGTCACTAACTCACACTCACTCACACTCACTCACTCACTCACTCACTCACACGCGCGCATACACTCACACTCAAACCCACAGGTAACTCTACCAGGTAGTTGGGTGGAAAAATAGGCCGTTATCTACTCCCAATGCACCCCATCGCACCTCCGAAACTCACGCTTTCGCTACTACTCTCACTGATGACGTCACCAGTGACGTCACAGGTGACGTGGACATCCCTTCAAGTCGTGGTCTACACCCCGAGAGCTACAAAATAACACTTCCCTAGATAACACTCATCCACCCAGGGGATGCGCCCTCACGTATGCATCACATTGATACCTCACTCGACTCAATCAGACCATTAGTGGCCCACCTAAACCCCAAAACGTCTATTTCCATACCATTTTCCCACAATTCCCTGTCTGCGCATGCGCAGAATGTCGACAACGATCGACACACTAGTCCAGGCGGATGCCCCCTCACGTAGGCTTTACATTGATACCTCACTCAACTCCATTGGCCCATTAGTGGCCCACCTAGACCCCAAAACGTCTATTTCCATACATTTTGTCTAGTGTGCATGCGCAGAATGACGTCAGTTCCACGTCATACTAGTCCAGGCGGATGCTCCTTCACGACTGCTTTACATTGATACCTCATACGACTCCATCGGACGACTAGTGGCCCACCTAAACCCAAAAACGTCTATTTCCATACCCTTTTTCCACAATTCCCTGTCTGCCCATGCGCAGAATGTTGAGTACGGCAGAGACACTAGTCCAGGTGGATGCCCCCTCACATAGGCTTCACATTGATACCTCACTCGACTCCATAGGACCACGAGTGGCCCACCTCGACCCCAAAACGTCTATTTCCATATCCTTTTCCCACAATTCCCTGTTTGCGCATGCGCAGAATGTCAAACACGGCAGAGACACTAGTCCAGGCGGATGCCCCTTCACAAGAGCTTCACATTGGTACCTCATACGACTCCATCGACCCATTAGGGCTCCCCTCGATCCTAAAACGTCTATTTCCATACCCTTGGTCTACTGCGCATGCGCAGAATGACGTCAGTTCCACATCACACCCACTCACTCAACTCCATCGGACCATTAATGGCTGCCCTAGATCCCAAAACGTCTATTTGCATACCCTTTTCCCACAATTCCCTGTTTGCGCATGCGCAGAATGTTGACAACGGCCGAGACACTAGTCCAGGCGGATGCCCTCTCATATAGGCTTCACAGTAATACCTCACTCGACTGCATAGGACCACTAGTGGCCCACCCAGACCGCAAAACGTCTATTTCCATACCCTTTTCCCACAATTCCCTGTTTGCGCATGCGCAGAATGTTGACAACGGCCGAGAAACTAGCCCAGACGGATGCCCCCTCACATAGGCTTCACATTGATACCTCATACGACTCCATCGGACCATTAGGGGCTCCCCTAGATCCCAAAACGTCTATTTCCATACCCTTTTCCCACAATTCCCTGTCTGCGCATGCGCAGAATGGTAACAACGCCCGAGCCACTAGGGTGCACTCCAGGGATTCTTCCATTCGGCATGGAATAGACTATGGGTCCGTTTTTCGGCCACCAGTTGTCGTAAAACCTTCAACCCAAATCACTTATATGTATATATTTTCTGAAAGAGCATGATGAAACTATTATTTTAAGATATAACACTGCTATGTTATAGAAAAATTAAACTCGAACATTCTCCTGCATGCTTGCTTCATTTTTCCTAGAAAACCCCTTTAAAATGTCGAAAAATGATCAAATTCGGCTCAATTTCCAGAAAAATCTGTAAGAGCGATTTCAATTAAACTTCTTACTCACGTTCCCTGGTCCGGTCTCAACTTAAAAAGGCAAACAAAAGTGAGTGTCAACCTGCCCGTTTTTTGTCAGATTTTCTTCCCGTAAATGAGTCCCGATTTTTAGGCACACTCAAGGGGCATAACTGAGGCAGGACAAACTTTACTCCATGATCACGATCAGCGTGTAGACGAAGCCAGCACTCGATTTGTACGTACTCGTTTGCAGCGTTGATAATGCTGAATATTATGGCATTATAGATATAAGCTATTAAGAAGACAAGAAGAATTATGATGTAGCAGAACAAGGGCAGTCTATCGTATTATGAAATTAGACCGGGCCATTACTACGAAACTGTGGAGGGCCACCCTAGTCCAGTCAGATGCCCCCTCACATAGGCTTCACATTGATACCTCGTACGACTCCATCGGACCATTAGTCGCCCACCTAGACCCCAAAACGTCTATTTCCATACCCTTTGTCAACCGCGCATGCGCAGAACGGTGACAACGCCCGAGCCACTAGTCCAGTCAGATGCCCCCTCACATAGGCTTCACATTGATACCTCATACGACTCCATCGGACCATTAGGGGCTCCCCTAGATCCCAAAACGTCTATTTCCATACTCTTTGTCCACCGCGCATGCGCAGAATGACGCTATTTCAACCCCACACCCAGCCCATCAGATGCCCCTTCACGAATGCTTCACTTTGATACCTCACTCGACCCAATCGGACCATTAGTGGCTCCCCTAGCTCCAAAAGGTCTATTTCCATACACTTGGTCCACCGCGCATGCGCAGAATGACGCTATTTCAACCCCACACCCAGCCCATCAGATGCCCCCTCACATAAGCTTCACAATGATACCTCATACGACCCCATCGGATCATCCTTACCCCATACAGGCATTTTCTCGTATAGATTTAATATGCAAATGTTCGAATCAGGGAAAAACCACAAAAGTGCATCAAGAGTTACCTCCCTTTTGCGGGGAGCTCTCTTGAGCTGGTGGCGCCCCCTGTCGGATGCTTTAGGGAATCAAGAGTTATCCCTCAAGTTTAAGTGCAAAGAGGGCAATGTGGCCTTTTTTCAGCAGACACTACTACTAGCGTACCCGTAAGAGTATCTAGATTTATAGCAGATGCAAGTTATTTTAATTTTTAAGTAAGTTATTTTTTAATTTGGGACACAGGATTGCTATGCCGATTAAGAAAATCAAAGGTCAATGGTCATCATAAAAGACTGGTCTATGTTCGATTGTACGCCGTGTATGTCGCTTTAATTATGGCTTATTTTCCAAGGAACTAAAATAATTAAGTATCATCAAAGTCGTCCTGTATGATTGGGGAAAGAATTTCAATCAAAATCAATATCAAGCACCCAGATCACCTTTATATACTACTACCATGTAATGACAAAGGGTGTATGTACACTGTATAACCCCAAGTGCACCACTGAATAGTATATAAAGTTGATCTGGACCCTTATTGACCTACTTCCGACAGGGGGCGCTGCGGATGCGGAGCTCACGTGAGGATCACGCGATCAAGAGGTCAAGATCACGTTATCGAGAGTCAAGGTCACTATAGTTCCGTCTCGTGACCGGAAGTGATCCCTGGGGATGTATTCTTCCGCGGTGATGCGGTCCGGCGGTGATGCGGTCACTTCCGCGGACAGAAACTAGTCCCGAGACTTCAAATACGCGGGTTTTCGTGAGAACCATCTTGAATGTCCGGGAATCTTCGGCAATCTCCGGGAATATAATGTCCGGGAATCTTCGGCAATGTCCGGGAATATAATGTCCGGAGAACATATAGCATTTACCTGACCTTCCGAAGCATCAATGGAATGTACAGAGTCCCCGACAATATCGCCATCTTTGCCCATTATAAATGGCAATAACCCTCGTCATAGCCATACAGTAGGAGAAGGGAAAGAGTCCCAGCGGGAATTGAACCCGGGTCGCTTTATCTAGAGGCGAACAAGCTATCCATTACACCACGAGTCATATGCTACAAACCAAGGATGAAAATAGCATATATATATCTACCAGAGGGCTGATCACTATACGACCCATACTGGCGCACTGGACACTGTTGAACCTAATGGGAAACCCACACATGCTCATTGCGGTATGGATTGTGGTATCTTGTTTTTCACGTCTCACCACACAGAACACGATGGGCGGGGACCCGAACGTCTCCAACGTCTCGCCCATCTCGGCGTCCATACTTTCTTTGAACAAATCCTTCCATAGCCCCGAGTTCACGTTGTGCTCATCCCGTTGTACGGGTTTGGGATGGTCCTTCCCTCATGGGGTGATACTTCGGGACTGCTGGTATGAAGGGAACCTGCTGTATGGTGGTGGGTTGCTGCTACTGAACGGGTAGTGCCATGTGTGGAATCGGTGGATGGTGTAGGGGTATATGACGTTGTGGTAACCCCTCGCCGGGTAACAGGTGGGTCGTCAACCGCCGATCTTCGAGGGAATGAGCTTTTAAGTCTACGAACAGATAGCCATACGTGTGACTTGTCACGCCTTGAAACGCCTGCATGAAATGGTCGATGTTCTGAGGATAAACTCGACTACCAAATACACGGATTTGTGCTCTGTCGATGGGATTTTTTTGTCTTTTGTTTTTTTGTCTTTTTGAATTTGGTGCTAATACTGTTATATGGAAATGGAATAGGTCTTTGGATTATGGACGCGGATATTCTCTAATGGACGACGGCTGGATTATGAATGACGGACTAGACGCTTGTAATTGAGAACAACACAAAGTATTGGCAGTTCAAGGCAATATCTCTGGACGCCTTCCCTGGAAGATAGAGATTCTGGGTCAAATACATGACGGACAGATTTCGATGATGGGATCCTTTAGTAAACAAGTCGGCAACGCGTGAATTGTCCTTGGCCGCACTCATCAGATCATCTAGCACTACCACGTTGGTCTGTTTGGGGTCGAAGAAATATGCTTGATCGATATCGCGAGGAATCCCTGGGACGAAGCTCACATTCTGTAACCTTGTAGTTTCATAGTCGGGCTGCCACTGGCTATAACACCATACAACGCGTGTCGGAGCTGGGGTTGCCACACATTCCTCTAAGAACTTCATCACCCAAGACGTCTTTCCACATGCCGTAGGGCCGCTCACCGCCATCGTATAGGGATGCTCTACTCCACTTGGTGGACCTATAGCGGGACTCGGGGGGTTTCTCTTGATTGTGTTTGCATTGAATGTGTCTGAGCATACTATCGCGAACAGAGAAGGTTCTCTGACAACGTTCAAGTAGAGGACATGTTGATTAGTCGACCAATACATATAGACTGATGATGGACACGTGTTAATCCCTATATTACAGACACCACCACGGCTACCACCACCATGACCGCCACCACCACGGGGCGTTGATGCCCATCAACGCCCGGTGGTGGTGGTGGTAGCTCCCGTGGGGCGGGGCTCTTGGATCAGAGCTCTTGGAGCTCAAAGCTCGGAAGTGAGGTCATCGTACGCATGCGTACGCACATGTGGTGCAACCTGTATCCTATAGCCCATAGGGAATAGGGTACATCAGGGTGCGGGTGCACCACAGGTGCGCGCGCATGCGTACGATGACGTCACTTCCGAGCTCTGAGCTCCAAGAGCTCCGAGCTCCAAGAGCTCCGATCCAAGAGCTCCGCCCACGGGAGCTACCAAAACCGTTGACGGTCGTCAACGCCTGGGGGTGGTGGTGGTGGTGGTGGTGGTCGCCGTGGTGGTGGTGGTGCCTGTACATATAGGGATTAACACGTGTTCTTCATCAGTCCATATGTATTGGCGGACTAATCAACATTGTTACGTCAAGAAAACGAAACAGAAAAAAATGTGAAGTCAAGGATTAACAATCAAATATTTATTTACAATACTAAAATCATATACAATTTAAGTAAGGTTAATACAAGAAATAAATGTGTGAAATATAGTCTTACTGTTCAATGCTATACCGGCGTGTACCTTACAGTCCTTGTTGACGCGCAAAAAATCGCTCTTCTGTATAATGGTAATCCAACACTGCTCAGTTGTTCACAATCCCAGTAAGTGTCCAATATCCGACGGCTCAATAGCGTAAACGTTAATACCCAGGAGTAAATAATCCAGCAGTCCGTAATTACAGGCAAAGGTAACACAGTATAACACTCACATAAAAAGCCAGTTTGAATTCTCTGCTGACTGACTGACTGAGCGCTATTTATACTCTATGAGGCATTCCAGGTTTTTCTACCCAATCAAGAAGCTTCTAGAATACACAGCGTTACCGCATCATCTGACCCAGATACAATTCACAATATCCCTCGAGAAAGCGCCAGATGGCTGACCCACATAACAGTACGTAAACAAGCTTACGTTGTATTCGAGAAACTTCCACATTGTCTAATAATAGACTACAATACCATACAATAGCAAAAATGTTGACAAACATATGTACATTATATACGAGACAAACAATCAGCAATCAAATTGTCCTTGCCCTTAATACATGTACAACAATATTTGATTTTGTTTTTCATCTTAGTTATGAAAACAAGTGGATTGTGATCACTGAATACAGTAATTGGCAATGATGAAGTAACATAAACATCAAAATGTTGTAATTACAACACATATAAGGGAAGTGGGAAGAGGTGCCGACATACTGGCAGAGCCACATGACTTCACAGTATAGTCTTCCGGTTAACCTATTCTGAAGCACATACCAAGAATCTAACGATTCCTGATATGTGTTGTATCTCAGGTACGCTTGTATTGTACCTGTTCATGTGGCAACTTTGATGATATGACCACACGGCCCCTAGCACCGGCATAAGCGGTATTAGATACAAATCTAGAGCTATGGTGGAAATGCTCTGAAAACTCGTATATTGGTAATTGGTGAGCTGTTTCGCTGTGACAACTCGTACACTGGAAAATGGTGAGCTGTATCGTCGTCAGATGAAAATGACGGCATTTAAAACAGAAGACTAGTCTGTAAGGCCCGATGTCGACCCAGCATCAACTTCCCACAAATGCCAACATATATCAAAGACCAAAAGGTCTGTACAGGGGGCGGGCCTCGGGGACGAAACGTCCACCAGCAGAATCTCGCCATATACAGGTAAAAAGCCAATATCATTGTCAAACATTTTTTCTCAATTGTAGAATAATTTCTCTGATGTTTGTCAAAATTACGAGAAAAATAACATACTGGGTGATCTACACCATCTATACCTTCTTGTAACAAAACGGCACCAGCAGCAACATCACTAGCATCTACAGCCAGTTTAAAAGGTGAATCAAAATCTGGTGCTGAAAGAACTGGTACGCTCTTGAGTGTGGCTTTCAGGTTTTCAAAAGCTGATTCACACTCATCGGTCCAAACAAAACTTGCTCTTTTTCTTAAGAGTTGAGTTGAAGGCTCAGTAATATTTGAAAAATTTGGACAAAATTTTCTGTAGTAACCAGCCATACCCAAGAAACGCATCAGTTGTCTCTTACATGTTGGTCTTGGAAATAGCGAGATAGCACTAACCTTAGCATCTACAGGTTTTACCTGACCCTGACCTACAACATGACCCAAGAATGTCACACGCGCATGTCAAATTCACTTTTTCCAAGGCTGACTGTCAGCTTGGCGTCACTTAGTCGATTGAACAGTGCGCGAATTCTCTGTAGATGATCTTCCCATGTATCGCTGTAGACAATGACGTCATTAATGTAAGTCTCACATCCTTCCAAACCGGAAGTCACACGGTTAATGTGACGCTGAAACGTGGCCGGAGAACTTTTCATTCCAAATGGCATGACTTTGACAGACCCTCTGAAGTGACGAATGCTGATATCTCCTTCGGCCGATCTGTCAGTGAAACTTGCCAAAATCCTTTCAGAAGATAAAACTTTGACACAAACTTGGCACTTCCTACTTTATCAATGCAATCGTCAATGCGTGGAATAGGGAAAGTGTCTGTTTTGGTCAATGTGTTCACCTTTCTATAGTCAGTACACATCCTGTAACTGCCATCTGGCTTTGGGATGAGTATACAAGGTGAAGTCCAGTTCAATGAAGTCATTGTCCGATAAATACTGAATCTGTTTTTTTTCAGATAATTTGTTTAAAGGGATTCAAACGATATGGGTGCTGCTTCATTGGATTGGAATCTCCGACATTGACGTCATGTGAAATTTTATCAGTCCGAGTAAGGATATCGGGAAACAAATGTTCAGATTGACTGAGCAGAGTTCGAAGTTCTTCCTGACGCGCTGGTTCGAGATGACAAAACTTGGAATCCAAATTAAGTAGAATGTCAGAGTTCTGTAATTTCGCCGCTGTCATGGGTTCTTCACATGACATAACTGTTTGTGTTTACGCCTGTCAGGAGTCTGAATTATATAATTAAGGTCACTTAATGACATAAAGACCATAATATCTAGCCTTAAGTGGATTACCAGGAATAGGCAGAAAAGCCAGTACCTTCTCATCAGGTTAAAAACTTCGTTTAAGGGCATGTTTATCATTTGTTATTTTCATACATTTTTGTGCTGACTTTAAATTTGACATGGCCAAATCACATGCTTTAGTTGACCTAGTGCGAAAGTCCGACACATACTGTAAGAGACTACATGAGTCAAGATCACTGTCTAGGAACTTTTCCTTTAGCAGTTTAAGTGGTCCTCTAACTGTATGACCAAAGACTAATTCAAATGGACTGAAGCCTAAAGATTCTTGAACAGGCTCTCTAACAGCAAACAATAACAAATGTATGCCTTCATCCCAGTCTTTCTCAGTGTCAAAACAATAAGTCCTAATCATGTTCTTTAATGTCTGGTGAAATCTTTCTAATGCGCCTTGGCTTTCTGGGTGGTACGCAGATGATTTGTACTGCTTTATTCCCAATACAAGCGTCTAGTCCGTCATTCATAATTCAGCCGTCGTCCATTAAAGAATATCCGCGTCCATAATCCAAAGACCTATTCCATATCCATATAACAGTATTAGCACCAAATTCAAAAAGACAATCATAGTATACATAAACATAGGCTAGTTTCCTGCAAGAGAGAAGCGGTCAACAGTTTTCAATGATGCCGATAATACATCATGATGTTCCAAAAATATAAAATCCGTATCGCTGATCAGTATTCTTAATCCATAATAATCGTTGTAAGTCGTTATCTAGAGAATGATGTATCTCAGTCACGCTTTAATCGTGACTGTTCATATGAGCACCATGAGGATCTTGAAGTATATGGGTTCATACGGCCCCTAACCCCGGGTTAAGCGAAATTAGACACAAATTACGAAACGTAACGCCACAGATCTTGCACGCTACGCTCGTATTTTGCTATCAGCATGCGATATGTATAGCCATATTTGAGAAACATTGGCTGGAGGCGCTTGGTGGAATAGCCCTGTTTTATAAGTTTCTACAACAATGTTTTGTGACGTTGATTAAAATCGTCACATTTAACACAGGATCTAGCAAATGCTACTAGGCGAGAAATGTATACGCCATATGCAGGTCCCACTGGAATATTATTGTCCAGAAAGGGATAGTTTACGATGTCGAAATTGTAATCATCTCTTCTGTCATAAAGTCGACGAGAGAGAAAGCCCGCTTCATTTTTGTAGAGATATAGATCTAAATATGATGTGCCTGTAGGGCTATCTGTAGTTTCCTTTAAATCCAGTGAAGGCGGATATATATCCTTCACTGCGTCATTTATATAGCGATTATCCGCAGCGAGAAGCTCGTCTATATAGCGTTTGATGAATGAGAAGGAACGGGCTTTGAATGGATCGGTTTTTAAAAGCGCCTGCATATAGTCAATTCATGCATGACTTGTTGAAAAATTCCTTACATGAAATTAGATACCTGATCACACTGAACGCACTGGGGTAGGCAAGTGTAAAAACTTAACTAAGGCCTAAGCAATAGTTTTTGCCTTAATATTCCGTATAGGAATGGCCTCAGCGAACCTGGTTGAAGCACACATGACTGTTAACATGTATCGATTGCCTGACTTTGTTTTTGGTAATGGACCAACACAATCTATAATCACCCTACTAAATGCTTCCTCAAATGCACTCAAATGCAGGGATTGGTTTTAGAGGGGCCTTTGGTATGGTTTAGTTTGGTTTTCCTACCATTTGACATGTGAGGCATTGACCTACAAAATTCCGTAACATCTTTTTTTAAATTTGGCCAATAGAAATGATTTAGAATTTTGTAAGACGTTTTGTTAACACCTAAATGGCCTGAAAGAGGTGTTTCATAGGCTAGTCTGAGGATATCTGAACGATATGAATTTGGTACTACATTCTGATACTTAACTGACCACTCATCAATAGGTGACACATGTGGCGGTCGCCATTTGCGCATAAGAACACCATTCTTACAAAAGTAACACACAGGCTCTTGAGTTACATCACACTCATCTACTGCCCGGTCAAACAACTTAGAAATATCCTTGTGCATATGCTGTTCATTAACCAGCCGTAATTTTGAAATTTTTTCATTAGAACATTTCAATTTGCTATCAACATGTGGCTTATCAGCCTCATCATTTAAACACATGAAAGTGTCGGCCAAACAAACGTCATCGATTCAGACTCCTCAGCCAATTTACTCATGACCCTAGTAACAGCATAAGCAGGATACAAACTTTGAATTTCGTTTTCAACTGGATCATGGACCTGATCCAAACAAGGCTTAACAGTTACCATCGGGTTAACCCAGACCTTATCTCCCGCAAGATCATTTCCAAGAAGTAATTGAACACCCTCGAATGGTAAACTACCTTTAATTCCCACCGTAACAGGCCCAGAAATCAAGTCGGAAGACAGATGAACGTCATGGAGCGGAACGGGTGTATAATTTACAGAATCTACCCCTTTAATCAGGACATTACTGCCGGCAGATGAAGAGTCAGAAAACGGCAAAGTATCTGCCAACAAAGCCTCGCAAAATCTTCGCTGGAGTAGCATTAGACAAATCACTTGAAAGTGACACAAAACCATTGTGGATAAATGGTTCAAAAATCTCCATAACAGGATTTGAAAAACTGTCAACCTTATCCTTGATAGAACTAATAGGAACAGTGTCCCTGGCCATCTTAACGTCATATACACTATGAACGTCACTAACTTGCTTGGGTATAGATCTTGAAGTGAGGAAACCACTGGGCTTTTGAAAGGCTCGATTTTGTTGAAATGACCTTCCTTCTTACAATAATTGCAAACAGGAGATTTATTTTGAGTGTTAAAAGTGGGTGACTGAGACTTTGTGTTTGACCTTTGACCTTTATAACTGGGGTTAACAGTTTTAGGCCCTGGGAAAGAACTGGGTTTGTTACCTGAGAGATTAGACTGGAATGAACTTAGCCTAACAGCATTGGCAAATGATAATTTGTGTGTCAGAGCGTATTCGTCAGCAAAACGTGCTGCCTGATCTAAAGTGTTGGCATTCTTTTCATCAGGAAATGTTCTAATATCACCATGGATACACCTTTTAAATTCCTCTACCAGCATAAGCTGTCTAAGGCTTTCAAATTGGTTGTCAATTTTAACCGAGGCACATCACCTATCAAATAACTGTTCTTTTGAACGAGCAAATTCTGAGAGTTTTCTTTTTCACAACTACGAAACTTTTGTCTATAGGCTTCAGGAACTAATTCATAACCTTTAAGGATTAAATCATTCACTATATCATAATTTGATGCATGCTCTACCGCCAATTGAGTGTAAATATCCCTTGCCTTTCCGATCAAAACAATTTGAAGAAGTAAACTCCAATTTTCTTTTGGCCAGTTTAAATTTTCAGCAATTTTCTCAAAATGCAGAAAATATTTATCAACTTCTTTTTCCTGAAATGGTGGGACGAGACGTATTTGACGAGCCGCATCAAATCTTGATTGTGATTGTACAGGTGCATGTGCAGGAGGACTTTGTAATTCCAAATTTTTCATTTCTAACTGAAACCGTCTTTCTTTCTCTTTCTCTCTTTCCTGTTTTTCTAACTTATCTCTCTCTAATCTCTTGCTGAAACTGTCTTTCTTCCCTTTCTCTGTTTCTGATTCCCTTTTTCTGATTCTAATTTCGTTAATTCCAGCTGATTTTGCAATTCTAATTTCTTTATTTCCAAATCATCAGCTGTTTCCTCAGTGAAATCAAAATCACTTTCATCCCAAATTTGTTTGCTAACGAAATGTTTAATAATGAGTTTCTTAATTTCTTGCTTTCTCCAAGATGTTTTAACTTTAATTTGTAGAAATTTACACAGTGCGAACAAATCCTCTTTGCGTAGTTCGTTAAATTCCTCCTGACTAGGCTCTAAGGCAAACTGAGCTGGGTCAAATGACATGCTGATAGTGTACTTCCTGACTTCAGAAATTTAGACAATGTTGTTTCAATTTCGCACTATGTGGCAAAACTGCCAGCTGATCAATAATGTAAACAAACCTCCCGGACGAGCCCCCAATTTCTGTTACGTCAAGAAAACCAAACAGAAGGATTTGTGAAGTCAAGGATTGACAATCAAATATTTATTTGCAATACTAAGATCATATACAATTTAAATAAGGTTAATAAAACAAATAAATGTGTGAAATATAGTCTTACTGTTCAATGCTATACCGGTGTGCACTTTACAGTCCTTGTTGACGCGCAAAATCGTTCTTCTGTATAACGCCAATCCAACACTGCTCAGTTATTCACAATCCCAGTTAGTGTCCAATATCCGATGGTTCAATAGCGTAAACGTTAATACCCAGGAGTAAATAATCCAGCAATCCGTAATTACAGGCAAAGGTAACACAGCATAACACGCACATAAATAGCCAGTTTGAATTCCCTGCTGACTAACTGACTGAGCGTTATTTATACTCTATGAGGCATTCCAGATCATTCTACCCAATCAAGAAGCTTCTAGAATACACAGCGTTGCCGCATCATCTGACCTAGATACAATTCACAATAGCCCTCGAGAAAGCTCCAGATGACTGACCCACATAACAGTACGTAAACAAGCTGACGTTGTATTCGAGAAACTTCCACAATGTCTAATAATAGACTACAATACCATGACAATATGTTCTGTACTTGTACGTTCTGTCAGAGAACTTTCTCTCGTCGCGATAGTATGCTCAGACACATTCAATGCAAACACAATCAAGAGACACCCTCGAGTCCCGCTATAGTTCCACCAGGTGGAATAGAGCATCCCTATACGAAGACGGTGAGCGGCCCTACGGCATGTGGAAAGACGTCCTGGGTTATGAAGTTCTTAGAGGAAGGTGTGGCAACCCCAGCTCCGACACGCGTTCAGTGGCAGCCCGCCTACGAAACTACAAGTTTACAGAATGTGAGCTTCGTCCCAGGGATTCCTCACGATATACATCAAGCGTATTTCTTCTTCAACGGACCAATGTGGTAGTGCTAGATGATCTGATGAGTGAGGCCAAGGGCAATTCACGCATTGCCGACTTGTTTACTAAAGGATCCCATCATCGGAATCTGTCCGTCATCTAGTTGACCCAGAATCTCTTTCCTCGAGGAAAGGCGTCCAGAGATATTGCCTTGAATTGCCAATACTTTGTGCTGTTCTCAAATCCCATCGACAGAGCACAAATCCGTGTATTTGGTAGTCGAATATATCCTCAGAACATCGACCATTTCATGCAGATGTTTCAAGGCGCGACAAGTCGCCCGTACGGCTATCTGTTCGTAGACTTAAAAGCTCATACCCGCGAAGATCGTCGTTTAACGACCCACCTGTTACCCGGCGAGAGGTCACCACAACGTCATATACCCCCACACCATCCATACCTGGTAGCACCAGTCCAGCAGCAGCAACCCACCCTCATAGAGCTGGTTCCCTTCCTACCAGCAGTCCCGGAATATCACCCAACAGTGCAGGACCATCCCAAACCCGTACAAAGGGATGAGCACAACGTGAACTCGAGGCTAAGGAAGGATTTGTTCAGAGAAAGCATGGACGTTGATGTTGAAAACCTCAGGCATGAACTGGAAAGCGGCGTATGTCAGAGCTCAAAAGAACCATCTGTTTAAACGCATCATTAAAAGGCGTTAAGAAAGTATGTTAAGGCGTTGAGACGGGTGTTAAGGCGTTGAGATAGGACGTTAAGGCGTTGAGGCGGGCGTTAAGGCGTAACTACGGGCGTTGATGGGCGTCATCGCATTTCGATGAATTAGTGACAATTCGAGGAAAATCAGAGCTTCTGAGCTATTTCACCAGGGCGTTGAAGCGTTAAGATAGGCGTTTATGGGGGTTACTGTCTATAAAAGCAAGAGTAATCCCAAAACGTGCACAGTCGACGTTCAACCATCAACATGGGTTATACATGCTCTGGGTGCGAACCGACGTTCACCAGACATTACGATGTGATGCGACACCGAAAGACTTTCTATCCAGATTCCGAGGAGCCCATTGAAGAGGCAGATACAGAGAGTCCATCGACTGATATCGAAACAGAGACTGTTGAGAGTCTATTTACTGATACGAAGAGCTTGATCTCAGATAGTCAGCCTACATCCCAAGGAAATGAGGACGAACGTACCTTTTGGGATCGTATTGTGATAGCAGCTATCAATACTCACGCTGCGGCGATCGAGGACGCCGGACAGGATAACTTACAACAGGCGTACATCAAAATGCGTCCCAGCATCAGGAAAACAGCCAAGGCGATCTATGAACAGTATACCTTACTACCGCTTGAAATGAAAGGCGACCCCACGCACAGGTCCATCATGAAGACCAAGCGTCTTTTGGAAGGGGATATGGGAATACCACCCACCGTGGCCCTGGAAATGCGACCAGGATGCGCATACAACTGTTTCAGGACTTGATGCCCGAACAATATCCTGAACTGCCTGACGATGCTTAGGTCACACCGAGCAAAGATGGAACTTTCTCAAAGGACGGTTTCTGATTGGACAAGAGCCTACTTGAATTGTAAACATACCCAACGCGGCTCCCCCTGCGTGGGTATGATGTAACATTGGAGAGAATAAAATGATCGATCTCTCATCCTTGTTTTGGTGATGTTTTTCTCTCATCTGTCTACATCATGGCGTGAAGGCGTTATGCTAGGGTGTTAAGGCGTTCAGATACGCCTTACGATAAGGCGTTGACGGGCGTCACTATAGTTCGAGGAATTAGTGGCAATTCCATGGAATATCTAGAAAAATGATATCTTCTGGACTAGTTCACCATTGCGTCGAAGCGTTAAGCTAGACGTTGACGGGCGTTACCGTCCAAACTCCGTGTTCCGCTTGATATTTTTTCGGGACAAATCCTAATTTTACATGCAGCCCTGCAGATGCCGCCATACCCACTTCCCTGGATGATTCCCCATGATTTAAGTATAAAGTCCGTGTTCCGCATTTTATATGTTCACACCCAATCCTAATTTTACATGCACTCATTATCCCACCCTGCCTATCTCGGCAGTCGCCGAGCCGCTGGAGACGGATATTGACCCTTTTGGACATGGTTGATAAGGTTTTCCACTATTTTAGGGGTAAAGTCCGTGTTCCGCTTTTCATATTTTCGGGACACATCTTAATACAACACATACAAGGGAAGTGGGAAGAGGTGCCGACATACTGACTGCGTCACATGACTTTGCAGAATAGTCTTCTGGTTAACCTATTCTCAAGCACATACCAAGAATCTAACGATTCGTGATATGTATTGTATCTCAGGTACGCTTTTATTGTACCTGTTCATGTGGCAACGTGGATGATATGACCACACGGCCCCTAGCACCGGCATAAGCGGTATTAGATACAAATCTAGAGAGCTATGATGGAAATGCTCTGACAACTCGTATACTGGTAATTGGTGAGCTGTTTCGCTGTGACAACTCGTACATTGGAGATTGGTGAGCTGTATCGTCGTCAGATGTGAATGACGGCATTTAACACAAAAACTAGTCTGTAAGGCCCGATGTCGACCCAGTCCCATGCATCCACCCATGACTTGATTGCATCCACCCATGACTTGATTGCACAGTGCGCCAAAAGGGGTCCACCTCGGTCCCAAAACGTCTATTCCCATACACTTTGTTTACAGCGCATGCGTAAAATGCGTATGCGTATGCTACACATTGATACCTCCCTCGGCCCAGTCGGACCATTAGGGGCCCTTCTCGGCCCCAAAACGTCTATTTCCATATCTTTTGTCCATTGCGCATGCGCAGAATGACGTCAGTTCCACGTCACATCCATTCTGTCGGATGCTCCTCCACGTATGCTTTACAATGATACCTGACTCGACCCAGTCGAACCATTCGGTGCCCCTCTCGCCCCCAAAACGTCCACCCAGCGCTATTTACCCAGCGCATAGTGACTTTTCAAAAAATTTCAACTAATCCCATCGTGTTCTACGTGGTGAGACGTGAGACGTGAAAAACAAGATCCCACAACCCATACCAATGAGCATGTGTGGGTTTCCCATCAGGTTCAACATTGTCCAGTGCGCCAGTATGGGCCGTATAGTGATCGACCCTCTGGTAGATATATATATGCTATTTTCAACCTTGGTTTGTAGCATATGACTCGTGGTGTAATGGATAGCGTGTTCGCCTCTAGATAAAGCGACATTCGAGATGATTCTTACAAAAACCCGCGTATTCGAAGTCTCAGGACTAGTTTCTGTCCGCGGAAGTGACCGCATCACCGCGGAAGAATACATCCCCAGGGGTCACTCCCGGTCACGCGACAGAACTATAGTGACCTTGACCTCTCGTCACATGAGCTCCGCATGCTCCGCACCGCCCCCTGTCGGAAGTAGATCAATAGGGATCCAGATCAACTTTATATACTACTCCACTGCCCTACACATCAAAACGTGTTGAGACTTCCTTGCCCCCAAGTTAATGACGTCACGGGAATGTTCAGACAAGCTTTCTCTTGTCCTGGCATGTTCATAGGGAATGAGCATCTCGTGTCCCATTGTCCTTTGAGATCTGCATGCCACATGACCGGAAGTGACCGTGCGCAATGGTGGTATTTTGTCTTGTTTTTGCGCAAGCCCACGGTCACAAGTCACTTCAGATCACATGTTATGCACATTTCAAAGTTCAATGGGACACGAGATGAACATTCTCTACTACTGGCATGTCTTGGTACGAGATGCAGAGCCACGATCATTATTCGAATGGATACGGCTTCGACCGGTCTCGATAGCAAATAAAGGTACGCGATCTCTTTCGTTTCCTGAAGCGCTAAAGTACCAAATCCAGTGAGTGACATTTCTAAGTCATGCAATTTCTCTGTCATCTAGATTATCGGAGTGCAAGATTTTACAAGTCGTGCACTTTGTTAGTAGTAATATAAGAGCATTTGCCCGCGCATTGACCTTTGACCTCTGAGTGCACTTTGTGACGTCACTTAATTCTGGTTCCGGTCACGTGACCGGAAAGGACCTTTGACTCTTGCGCATGCGCACAATATTGGATATTAATAATGGTGCGCATGGGTCAAAGGTCACTTCCGGTCACGTGACCGGAATCGAAAGTGACGTCACAAAGTGCACTCAGAGGTCAAAGTTCAATGCGCGGGCAAATGCTCTTATGCGCAATCGAATATTAATAATGGTGCGCAGGGTCAATATGTATCGCACGTCATTCTCTATGAAGCGGTTGTCTACGTGCTGCTCGTGTGACGTCACAAAGTTCATATGCAAATTCCCAGGGTCAATACGACTGGATTAGCTCGAAGGGTCAGGAGACTTCTACGGGACCCTTTATGTGACGTCGCAAAGGTCATATGCAAATTTGAAAAGAGGTATACTATGATATTCAAAAAAGAACCAAGAATTACATTGTTGTAGTAAAAAACAGATTAATATATTATAACAGAGAACACAACATATATACAACAGTTATTTCCCTTATTATAACATCAACGACAAAAGTCCAGTGCAATATCGCAGTGTAAGTTCATATTTACTTTGCATTTTTTCATGGTATCCATCACTATCTATATCCAGATACATTGTAGTCACATCATCGGAGAGAAGTTACCTCCCCTTGAATAGCTTCCCAAATACTCCACCATTAGTATCCGGCCGGATACTAATGGTGCGCAGGGGTCAAAGGGCACTTCTGGTCACGTGACATCCGGGAGGTCAAGTGGTATCAATTTGCTATCAAAGGCCAAGGGGTATCAATTTGCTCTCAAAGGTCAAGGGGTATCAATTTGCTCTCAAATGCGCAGTCTGGTCGTAGTATAGAGAGCAGGCATTTTAGGGTTCGTGGGGGATCTGTTGAGTGATTGTGGGCCCATCCTTGGTCCAAATGGACCGTGTGGGGTGTCATCTTGTAGCCCTCGGCGTGTAGACCACGACTTGAGACATGTCCACGTCATCTGTGACGTCATTGGTGACGTCATCAGCAGGAGTGTGAAGGAAGGTGTTTGGGGTAGAGATGGACCATCCGTGGTCCAAATGGCCCATGAAGCGTGCCCAACGCCCGTTAACGCCCGGTGTTGGTAGTGGTGGTGGTGTGTGGTGGTGGTGGTAGTAGCGGTGTGTGGTGGTAGTGGTGGTGGTCGACGTTATGGCATATAGGGTTTAACACGTGTCCCTCATCAGTCTGGGACGACGAATGGTATGTTTTTTTTGGAAGTCATGGGGGAGCGTCCATTGTGAGTGCTTGTGCGTGTGTGAGTGTACGTGAGCGCGTGCGTGTGTGTGAACATTGTACTTAGTTAGCCGTCTCTCTTTCGGAAGACATGGAGGTTCTGAAGAGCTGTTCTTAAATTTCTGTCGCTGTAAGACAGAACTGTCATTGCCACAGCGTCAGGGTCAATAGGGCAAAGACTATTGTGAGGACACAAGCCGTCGCTGGTTCCGGCGTGAGCGCTCGTGGTCCATAGCCCGGGCATCAAGGATGACTGTCATATTCCAGTAGTGGTGGTTGATAGCACACCTCTCCATCGAGTCAACTATGTCGATGACCGCTTCTGTGAATCTGGCGTCGCCCCTCGTTGTCGTCGCCATCTGCAAACATGGACCGAACCACTGCTCGGTAACCCGTGAGTAAATTAACCACGGTCGCATGCTGTAAAATGCGAGTCGCATAGGGATGGGTCTCCATCATGGCTCTGCAGCAGTAGGAATGGGGTGATGGGTCCAGAGGGACGTGTTTTATAGACGATGTCACATATGCGCACTTGGCAAGTAGCCCTGGGGTGAACTTTTTGGGGTCGAGATGAGCCAGTAGTGGGTGTACTGGGTCGGCAAGATTGCACGTTTTTGGGATACGCTTGCTTTTATAGAGTAACGCCCGTCCACTCCTAACTTAACGCTTCAACTCCATAGTGAAATAGCTCAAAAGCTCTGATTTTCATGGAAATGACACTAATTCATCAAAATGCAGTGACGCCCGTCTCAACGCCCTATCTTAGCGCCCTAACGCCCACCCATGACTTGATCACCCTGGAGGAGCGCTTCACTTTGACACCTCCCACGACCCAATACCGCGAATGTTCATGAGTGGGTTTTCCAGTGGGACCAACATTGCCCACTGCGCCAGTATGGACCTATTGCCAGACCTACCTGAACTTTTCAAAAAATTTCACCGCATAGCTTCGAGACTCCTCCCATCCTGTTCACCATCGCGAGACAAAGAAAACAAGATGCCACACCCCATGGTAAAATCCACAAGAATAAGCAATGACCACCCATATCTCATACATGCCTTCCCCGTATAGATTAACATGCAAATGTTCGAATCAGGGCGTCTTTGCGTCCAGAGTGTATAGATGGCGCTACGATCTTAATGCTCGGAACATCCGAGAATTTGATCTCACACAAACGAACCTGCACGGATGTTTTTTAACCTTTTGCGAGCGATTGTACCATGCACAATTATATCAAATGGGCAGCTGTATGTATCTAATTCATTCATACCACGGAAGACATGTTGAGATTTGCTGGTCCGCGATGACATCATTCTCCGTCGGTCATCTTGAACTAACGTAGGAAGAACGTTGTGCAGCCGCCATTTTAGTTTGTTGTTCACAATTTGCGGAGACATACTGGACACGACACACTCGACCCTGTGGTCGCACTGATCATAGACTCGTAATAATAACATCGTACAACATCTATAAGTTATCTTTATTACTATTGTCGTAGAATAGGTGCGCCCCGCCTAGCAACACCTAGAACGATATAGAGCTAAAAGATCCCCCATTAAAATCTTCCCTCCAACCAGCCCGAATTCTATATATACGTCTCGTTCGTTCAAAGTCCCAACCCAGTCTGGCAATCTCAGAGCATGCAACGGAGATTTCCGAAGTTCAAGCTTCGGGCCAAAACCGGTTTGAGTGGGTTCTGAGGGAATAGCCCGGATGATGCAATCTCCTGGCATGTACGATTTATTTCACTATACCAGGGATTAACATTCTCGAGCGTATAGCTATCTCTACAACACCCCTCCCCGTTTTCTTTTTGGCGAAGGTCTTACTTCGCCTAGCTAGAACCCTTCCCGTCGCAGGCAACCGCCGTTCTAGCGCTGCCAACGATTACTAAAATACGAGACAAAGACGTGAATTCTCCATGTTATATCACAGGTCTCAAAATCCGTAACATGCAGTGTACAAAAGTACACTGCTCTCTAAAAATACCCAACTTCAATAAAAATACCCAACTTCAATAAAATGGTAACCATCCCACTAGTCCAGTCTTATTACCAGACTGTCTATAATTACACCCAAACCCACTAAAAATCTCGCTCAAATGGTCAGTCTCATGGGACTGATCACTTTATTTCTCAAAAATATAATCGGCGGGCCAGCCTACCAGCTTTACGGCCCAAATAAATACAATCAGCCGCATGGGACTGCTCACTTTAATTCTTAAAAATATACTCTGCAGGCCAGCCTACCAGCTACATGGCCGCAATAAATACGAGAACATTATCCAAACCCGGACTGGTATCTAGACTATAAATTGGCAGGCCAGCCTACCAGCTACATGCCCGCAATAAGCACCAGTCCGTCATACAATCCACTACTGGAACAAGCCTCTAAACTACTGGCTGTCCAGACTATATATTGAGCTCCGCATTCTCCCTCCCCTAATAATTTCAAGGCTCGACTTCGTCAGCAGCCAACAATTTCGAGTGGAAGGGCCCTTCAAGGGCGTACGCACGAAGAGTCAGAAACGTGTGTGCACTACACGCCCACTGATCCCAATGTACATACGCTCTCGCAAACGGCTACCCCACCAGAGAGAATGTCTGCAGAGGAAGAACATAACCATAATTGCTACACCTCCACAGGTATCAAGCTCACACTCACAAAATCGTTGAGCTCATAACGAGACTATAATCGAATAATGACGCATGTATTCCCTCCCCGAGTGGTAGCTATCCTGCCCCACCGGATTCACAATAAATCATAACGCGAACTACAAGATATCGGATAGACAACTCTCACCAGGGTTTCATGGCGAAGACATGGGATGAAGAGGAACGTCTTCCTCAACCCCAGGTCTCCGACATGGCTACCCGCACTACAGATTCTCAAACTATATCTTCTCCAAGTCACTCCATCTATTAACCTCACATGAACGTGTCACATAGCTTAACACACACAGAAAACCCCACAAAGAACACACAATTATACAATCTCAAACAGAAGTCACATAGAGACGCGAGTGACGCGTATATCTACCGCACAGAATCTTCACACACAGAAATTATCTAATCACACAGCAACCATCGAACCCAGGCGTCCAGCACCCGGTTCCCTCACACAGATTACATAAACACCTAGTTCATCACAACACATCATATACTCCCATAACACACAACACGTATAACGCCGCAGCAAACATCACAATTTCCGAACATCCAACTTTCGAATACACACGAGGGTTCTCCAACACACACCATAATTCTAGAACAATAGTTCCAAAATATACATTACATTACACAACACATTAACAACGGTTTGGGTCTAGAATTTTATATATTTTTGTTGTCCTCAATTCCACAATGCCTCAAAAAACATCCTGTACAACAAAACCAAATCAACCCCCAAATAGGATAATTTCACATAGAAAATCAAAACCAAATACAATATATCCATCACTGCATACACGTGATGACACTATACTACATCGCTTCAGACGCATACACAAAATACGTCACCAATGGCCCATCAACTAACTTCACCATTTATCAGTTACTGGCAGAGCGAAATGGAGCCCACATTGAACAAGTCACCATTCCATAAAAATTCAAACTGCAAAAACCTTGGTGTCTCCAATAACCAAGGTTTTATCCCTAAAATCTACAACACATCCATAGGCTGATAGGAAATCGAAGCCTAGCAACAGGTCGTCAACCAAGGGTGCCACCACTATATTTCCAGTACAGTGAAAATCGGAGATGGATAATGGGACCTGCCGAACTAGCATTCCCATACTGGTCATTCCTCGAAATGCACCAGTCAACCGAATAGGCGAAGACGACAACCCCTGAAGACCCAACCTAGCAAATAGATGTTCACTCATGACGGTGACTTGGGCGGCCGTGTCTACCACAGCAGTCACCGGCACAGACCCAACCTTAACCGGAATGGACATCGCCCACCCCTGGGAACGAGACAGAGTAACATCTCTGACTGCTGCAGTAAGTTCAGTAACACCTGCCTCGTCTCCCGTGGACGACCCCACCCCGTCATTTGCAGTTGCTAATTCAGCCCACCCATCTAAACCATGTCTAGTAGGACAAAAACGGCTTATGTGGCCGGGTTTACGGCACGAGTAACAGAGTCACGGTGGACGGAAGGGTCGCGATGACCGACGGCGAGGGGACCTCTCATTTATCCCTTCCCCTTCTGCCTTACAAGCATCAGGAAAAGCCTCCCCTACTAAATCAACATTAACAGTCCTACATGTAACCGTCTGAAAATCCAACTCTCTCAGATTATATCGTGAGGAGTTCACATAACTCAAGGCTTCCGAGATTGTTGTGGGGCTCTTTTCCATAGCAAATCTCACAGCCTTTATTTCCCTGCATCCCCTGAGAAAATGTTCCACCGCTACTGACTCAATAATCTTTTCCGGTGCATTCGGATACCCGTCCCTTGCCAACCTAGCGCATCTAAAAGCAAACTCCTCTAATGTATCCTCGGAACCCTGCACTTCCGCTTGCAACCGCTGCCTAACTACACGCGGGGGTTACCTACTATTATAATGGCATTCCATTGCTTTGAGGAGCATATCAAACGAGGTTTTGACGGCCTCCGATTGATAGTTGTAAAACACCATGGCATCGCCATGAATACAGTCCGTTAACTTCCTAAGACACTGATCTTTATTCCACTCTCTACTTTTAGCTTCCAACTCAAACTTCACCCTAAATGGAACCCAGTCCCCTCTGATTCCTGAAAATACTAAAGTTTTGGGAAGCCGGGGACTTTGGCTACGGTGGCGTTCTTGGGGTACATGTCGCTCGGTTGATCTGGGTCTGGACGAGCATTCGCTACATTTACTAGGAGAGGCCTCAACCTCCCCCTCGGTATCAGTAGCGGACACATCGGCCAGATTCCCATTATCTATATCCCCTTGGAGATATTGTCCCCCTACCATAGCATTGTCTAAAAACAATCCATTTCTATTTATTGGGCATTGAAGTTCGGAGCTGAAGTGTGGCCACTGGGCGGTAACTGATGAAATACATTATTTACATCCCTAGCCAGACCAGCGTCCATTCCTGCTGTTCCATTTAGATCTAGTGGACATGGGGATCGGGAAATGCAGCTGATGCATTTACTTGAACATGTGGTTCATTTTGTTGAACAGGGGCTGCATTCAATTGATTTGCAGTCTCTCTCCCACCCTCAATCAATTGTTCAGGTCTGTTATTCAGAACAATAAGTGTTGGGTCCGCCTGACCAGCGTCCCCCGTTGTCTGTTCAGAGGTCGCATGTGATGAAATCTTGCTTGGAGCACTAAGCAATGTAACAACAGTCCTCATATCTAAACCCGCTTGTTCCATCTTATCATCAACTTGCTTCACCTTACCATCAACTTGCTCCACGTTACCATCAACTTGACCTATTTGTTGACCTAATTGTTGACCTTGTACCACTATTTTCTCATCCAACTGGCCTAACTGAAGCTCGTATGCCTTGACATCGTCATACAACTGGCCCATTTCTACATCCAATGCATTTACTTGAGCCGTTATTTCAACTTTCCATGATCCAATGATTTCTACTAAACGACGGTCAACTAAAGCATTAATGTATTCCGGACTTCCCGACAAGTCCAAACCTATTATCTGCCCATCTAGCACTAGATCGGCTACATGCCCGGCACTAAACTGAGTCGCCTGCATAAAATTCTTAAAACTAACCAACCTGCCCTCTTCCTGCAAGGCTACCACACGTGCACTTCGACTACTCACCACCCCTTTCAATTTTTGCAGCGCTTCCTCTGTGGCTACTGACACATCAATGGGCCCCAAATCTGCCATGTTTTAGTGGAATGATATACGGTATATGACACTTCTGACACCAGATGTCGTAGAATAGGTGCGCCCCGCCTAGCAACACCTAGAACGATATAGAGCTAAAAGATCCCCCATTAAAATCTTCCTTCCAACCAGCCCGAATTCTATATATACGTCTCGTTCGTTCAAAGTCCCAACCCAGTCTGGCAATCTCAGAGCAGCAATCTCAGACCAAAACCGGTTTGAGTGGGTTCTGAGGGAATAGCCCGGATGATGCAATCTCCTGGCATGTACGACTTATTTCACTATACCAGGGATTAACATTCTCGAGCGTATAGCTATCTCTACAACACTTTTAAGTCTTACTTCCCATGTATTCATGTATTATTTTTTTTCGTGCCATGACGACCCTCGTAAATATAGCTCCGTAGACGTCTCGTGATCCCTTGAAAGAGTTTATTCGATCGTACTGACCCTGGGAATTTGCATATGACCTTTGTGACGACACATGAGCAGCACGTAGACAAAACCGATTCACGGAGAATGACGTGCGATACATATTGACCCTACGCACCATTATTAATATCCGGTTGCATTTGCACGCCCATTGACCTTTGACCTCTTGAGTGCACTTTGTGACGTCACTTCGGTTCCGGGCACGTGAGCGGAAGCGACCTTTGACCCCTGCGCACCATTATTAATATCCGGTATTGTGCAGGAGTCAAAGTGACGTCACAAAGTGCACTCAGAGGTCAAAGCTCAGGCAAATCCTCTTATATTACTACTTTTGTTGACGCTGTAATTTAGTTTGACGGCTGTATACTCAAATATCTTCTACTCTTAGTGTTTTATATAATTATTTTGATACCGCGGCGAATTTACCTTTTCAAGCAGTATCTCTGTCTATGTAGTTCCTGGACCGCGTTCGGCAGGCAAAAAAAAACGGTGAAATCAAATCCATACCGGTATTACACCTGGAAGGCTGTGAAATTGGAAGAGGTCACAATTATTGCAACAATAGGTTGCAATAGACTATAGACGGCAACAAAGGCTTGTCATCAATTATTTTCGCAAAAACTTTTCTCAGCTATTCGAGAAATTTCAACAAGCCCGCCATTCATGCAAATATGCATTCCCCTGGTAGGTGGGAAAACCTAATGAATATAACCTAATGAGCTGATTGGTGTCATATTGGTGATACAGAAGCCCTAGGTCTTGGAGGTAGAGCCCTGGTTGAAGAACAGAAGTTGATGGCAACAAACTATTGGTGACGAATTGACACATTTGCGTATAGTACACTTCGCCATCCAAAACTAGGCCCATGGGTTTACTAAGGGATCGATTTGATGGCAGGACTACTTTATCTACTGCTTTGCATACGCAAATATGAAACAAAATTATATCTCATATCTATTGAGCTGTTTGTCACGTACAAAATGTGAAACTGAGAGATATTTGGGAAAGATGTAAAAGCTCTTTCATGACTGCTCCAAGAAAATATTAAACACGATCAGGAGTAGTCAGATTTGTTATGGCCGTGGCAACTCTGGTTGAAGTATTTTGTTGAAATTATGTCAATTCAAGATAAGCTATTATCTCAGAGGTCTCCCATGAACATTTGGAGAAAGTTAAATTAAGCATTTTTAAAATGGTGCAAATGGGAAGAAAATTAAGCTAATCCAAGAAGACTGCCTTCCAATGGTACGGATAATCAAATTGTTGAGAGCTATCTACCCAGTATATCTTCAGTGAAATTTTGGGATCAATTGAATCAGTAGTTTACAATTTATCATTCTAATGGGAAAATGTAATGCACTTCCGACCTGTATATTCAAGGCAGGTTTGGGAAATGTTGGTATGGATTACAAGCGTCTAGTCCGTCATTCATAATCCAGCCGTCGTCCATTAGAGAATATCCGCGTCCATAATCCAAAGACCTATTCCATTTTCCACATAACAGCATTAGCACCAAATTCAAAAAGACAATCATAGTATACATAAACATAGGCTTGTTTCCTGCAAGAGAGAAGCGGTCAACAGTTTTCAATGATGCCGGCAAGACATCATGATGTTCCAAAAATATCAAATCCGTATCGCTGATCAGTATTCTTAATCCATAATATTCGTTATAGAGTCGTCATCTAAAAAGAGATGTATCTCAGTCACGCTTTGATTGTGACTGTTCATATGATTACCATGAGGATCTTGAAGTACATGGGTTCATACGGCCCCTAGCCCCGGGTTAAGCGGAATTAGACACAAGTTACGAAACGTAGCGCCATAGATCTTGCACGCTACGTTCGTATTTTGCTATCAGCATGCGATATGTATCGCCAAATTTGAGAAAACTTTGAGTGGAGGCGCTTGGTGGAATAGCCCTGTTTTATAAGTTTCTGCAACAATGTTTTGTGACGTTGATTAAAATCATCACATTTAACACAGGATCTAGCAAATGCTACTAAGCGAGATATGTATACGCCATATGCAGGTCCCACTGGAATATTACTATCCAGAAAGGGATAGTTTACTATGTCGAAATTGTAATCATCTCTTTTGTCATAAAGTCGACGAGAGGTGAATGCCCGCTTCATTTTTATAGAGATAGAGATCTAAATAAGATGTGCCTGTAGGGCTATCTGTAGTTTCCTTCAAATCCAGTGAAGGTGGATATATATCCTTCACTGCGTCATTTATATAGCGATTATCCACAGTGAGAAGATCGTCTATATAGCGTTTGGTGAATGAGAAGGAACGGGCTTTGAATGGATCGGGTTTTTGAAAGCGCCTGCATATAGTCATATTCATAAGAGAACAGATATAGGTCAGCCAATAGGGGTGCACAATTAGTACCCATTGGAATACCTATATGCTGTTGATATATTGTGCTGCCAAATTTCACATAGATATTTTTAATGAGAAATTCAAGCAACTCTATAAACAAAGAAACATCCCATGAATGATATCTCTTGTATGTAGTCGAGCTAAAGAATGCTTTATGGCTTCCGACATTAATATATCTACGATCAACCCTATGGCATCACAGTATATTAAGTTATATTTTGGGAACTGAGAGCATGATGGGTCAACCCTATGACTTCACAGTAATTTTAAGTTATATTTCGGAACTGGGACATGAAGGATCAACCCTATGACTGCAGTATGTCGGCGCCTCTTCCCACTTCCCTTATACGTGTTGTAATTTTTACTTGTATATGGCGAGATTCTGCTGGTGGACGTTTCGTCCCCGAGGCCCGCCCCCTGTACAGACCTTTTGGTCTTTGATATATGTTGCCATTTGTGGGAAGTTGATGCTGGGTTGACATCGGGCCTTACAGACTAGTCTTTTGTGTTAAATGCCGTCATTTACATCTGACGACGATACAGCTCACCAATCTCCAATGTACGAGTTGTCACAGCGAAACAGCTCACCAATTACCAGTATACGAGTTGTCAGAGCATTTCCATCATAGCTCTCTAGATTTGTATCTAATACCGCTTATGCCGGTGCTAGGGGCCGTGTGGTCATATCATCCAAGTTGCCACATGAACAGGTACAATAAATGCGTACCTGAGATACAACACATAACACAAATCGTTAGATTCTTGGTATGTGCTTTAGAATAGGTTAACCGGAAGACTATACTGTGAAGTCATGTGACTCTGCCAGTATGTCGGCACCTCTTCCCACTTCCCTTATATGTGTTGTAATTCATGGTGAAGAAAGGCAGATTTGGGAACTGGGAGCATGGAGGATCAACCCTATGACATCGTAGTATAATAAGTTATATTACTCCATGGTGAATAAAGGCAAATTTGGGAACTGGGGTCATGGAGGATCAAACCTGTATTTGATAGCATTTTTCAGGTCAGACTGACCTGTATCATAGAGATACATGCCTGTCTCTAGTATCTAACTTGATCTAGCGGGTGGTTGGGTGGGTTCAGGTTCCTGTTGCTTCAATGCATTTTACTGAGAAGCAAAAGGAACTTGATAATGTGATGTCTAGCACTGTAATATCACTTGTCTTTATTGCACCATGTGAGCGTCATGTCTGTGTCTTGTGCGCTGTCCTCGGTGTTTTATAGGGTAGATCGGGGGTGTCTGGTTCCATGCTGCTTCAAAGATTTCTTCTTTGAAGTAGCAGGAACACAGCTGGGCTGGGTGGTGCTTAGTTGATTCGTTGTGATATAGCTGAAATATTGTTGAAACGATGTTAAAATCTATTCACTCACTCACTCACTAACTTGATCTAGGTCAAAATTGCTAACCAGTGCATATACCCTGTGCTAACCTCTCTAGCTGGGGCAGTTAATATTAACAAGCAGTGTTGTCATAGTACATGTAAACATCACTCAAACAGGGTTTAGGTTATGCCAAGCAAACAAATTTTTAAGCATGGCCTAGCTGATTGGCGTACTAATTTCCTAGACACACTAAATGCTAATAAATGACACAAAACATCTAAATAAAGTTAAAAAACATTATCAGACTCAATTTAGGGGGAGAGCGAATAGAATTTGACATCACTTTCAACCATATTTCAGCTATATTGTGACGAATCAACTAAGCACCACCCAGCCAAGTTGCGTTCCTGCTACTTCAAAGTAGAAATCTTTGAAGCAGCATGGAACCAGACACCCTCCATCCACCCTATAAAACACCGAGGACAGCACACAAGACACAGACGAAACGCTTACATGGTGCAATACAGACCAGTGATATTACAGTGCTAGACATCACATCAAGTTCCTGTTGCGTCTCAGCAAAATGCATAATTGAAGCAACAGGAACTCGTGCCCACCCAACCACCCGCCAGACTCAATTTATCAAGTAGTCGAGCATTCGTGGTGTGAAAATAATGCAGCAAACTTGAACAATTTGGCTATTTTCCTAAGCGGATGTAGGAAAGAGGGGTACTTCGGACAACCCTACATGAACAAAACCATTGCTACTTTGCATGGCTATATAAGGGATCTGGTCGATGTGGCGGATTTCCAAGAGTTCAATCGGAGTCCTAGTCACACTGCCATGCATTACAGTGTAAGATGGCATTTAAAATACCGAAATATCCATATGTGGTTGCTCCAAAAGACATTTTGAAGTCTTTCTGGTGATTTTTGATGAAAATTACTGGTGATTCCCCATCTTAAGATAGGCAGGATTTCAACTAGGGGCGGATTGAATTTAGATTTGATGCTGCTAGCATCATATCTCTAACAGTATTACAGCTAGCCCTGGTGTATCTGGTGGATTAACCAGTAGCCTATAAGTTGAATCCGTCACTTGCACATTATTTTTGTCACAGATCTTATGAAGTTAGTAAACTTGGATTGCGTGAGTATTGATTTGTTTCTGCAATGTTTAAACGAACTCTCCATGTACATTGTACAAGTTATGACTGACAAGTGCTTTTCAGAAATTTGGGTTATATGAAATAGGAAATGCTAATTTTCCATCATTTGTTAGTGCATTTATCTACACTGCTATTACCAACTTGCCATCCTCAATACACACAATTCAGTATATTGTTATAGATATATGTAAACTGTGGCCTTTAACGTGTATCCTATTTCACATCCAAACATTTCATCACAGACCACATCAGGCTTCAAATTCAGGTCAGATTGCCCACTGGTGGTGCAATATCCTACATCAACCAATTAAGTCAGCCTGCTGCAATAACCCAGCAGAACAAAGAAAGGTGTGGTATCATCCTTCAGATTAGTCTGTGTGAGCAACAATGATAAAAGTTTACTGAGGGTGAAACAAAGCCATCAAGTGCCCATCTTAATATAGGCAGGATTTCGACTGGGAAGGATTTCCAGGAGTTCAGTTCGTCCAGGCCTAAAAATCTAAAAACTTTTGCATTTCACCTTCAAACAAATAAAGATTCCCACTTTATTTGCAGATAGTAGATTCAGACTGATATAAGGAGCATAAAACGAAGGTAAAACTCAAATTGTTCATATATTATATCACAATGTACAAATATGGGCGGATATATTATCAGTACTGGTATCAGAATAAAACATGTCCACAGTCATTTCCAACTGTTTCACAAGTACACGGATCAAATGACTAATGAGATATCAAAAACACAATCTGAATAAATCTAGTAGTCAGTTTGAATGATACCAAAAAATAAGCAACTATTACAGAACTACACTTCTGTAGGAGTTGGATTCAGGCATGCAGTACATGTACAATGACTTTTAGATAATGAAATAACACGTCAGAATGAAATGCTGAAAATAGAGTTCACTATGCTGCAAGTAAAATGCGTATGTCACAAGAACAACCATGTCCTTGTACAAGTTGAAGGTGGACAACAAATGTATATGTTACAATTCGCAATGGTAAGATATCTTTGGATTTTTACAACAATACGTGGAATGTCAGGAAGTCGTGCTTTGAAATTTCTTCTGTTGACTCGTGTCTGTTCGTCAGTCTTTTCGGAGCTACACTGCCAACAGCAATCTTCCATGTCGGGATACCAACTTTCAATATAATATTTCCTCTTCGAACCATAAAGTTGGCTTTAACTCGTATAGTGAAATATTTTGCCACAATTCCTTTGCATTCAATTCACAAAGCATTCCTTCGATAGTAAAATTAACGGCGTGTAAAATGAACATGTCATAAAGTTTCACTGCAAGGGCATCATTAGGTGAGTTGCTGGGTGCAACCGTATATTATTTTCCTATTCTGGGCAGCACTGTGGTGAACTCTCCAATAAGTACGCATAAGAAATGACCCCTCTCAAGAAATGCTGGTGTTGCCCATGCACTGGTCTATGTTTGAATTCCTCAGCCATTCTGGCGTAAACTAGAACAGAGCTTCTAGTCCTTGACTCAATCCTGTGGAGTTCAGAAATTCATGAAGTCATATTCCCTCATCATCTTTAGTGTGACAGATAATTCCTCCTTCTTTCCATCCCATTCAGCTCTACCAGCTTTATGATCTGCAGGGTGAGGTAAATGAAGTCCCAGCTTACTGGAAAATAAACACAGAATCAATTTTCAATCACATTTATAAGTACTGGGACAAAAGAATGTCGAACAAGTATTGCTGGGAAAACAAGTGAGAAAAGACGACATAGTAGTCAAAACCTGTGGCAGTAGTACACTGAAAGACATATCAGTGAGGGGAGTGGGTTCATATGAGTACTAATTCATGCATGTTAGAAAGAAAATATGTTTCTATAGGCATCTGAATTTTAGGATTATCATAATCAGAAATGTCTTGGCCCTTGAGATTTATCGGTTGAACATCCACATGACCGGTACCATATACATATTTCAAAATGTCACAGGAAAAAGAAGAAAAACAACACGACCCTCCCATAGACATGCATGCTGCAGTTAAGAAGACTACAACGGGGAAAGGCACCTTGATCATACAGTACCAGTACATAGATGAATGTATTGTGTCCATCACCCATGGACATCTGATGTATTCTATCTATTCCCCATGGATATCTGATGTATTCTATCTATTCCCCATGGACATCTGATGTATTCTATCTATTCCCCATGGATATCTGATGTATTCTATCTATTCCCCATGGATATCTGATGTATTCTATCTATTCCCCATGGATATCTGATGTATTCTATCTATTCCCCATGGATATCTGATGTATTCTATCTATTCCCCATGGAAATTTATATTCTAATCCATCACCCACTGAAATTTGATGTATTCTAGTGTAATCCATGGAATTATTATGTACTAGGATTTCATTTATCACCAATAGCCATTAGATGTATTCTATCTATCACACAAAGAATTTGATGCATTCTGTGACAAACCATGGAATTATTATGTACCGTATTCTATCCATTGTACCCTGACCCATGGAAAGTTGATATAATCTATGATCACCCATAGAATTTCATGATTTCTAACCATCACCATCATTATCTATGGAAAAATTACAAAGTTTACCCAGGGATATTCAATGCACTCCAGGAGAAACAACTTTAAAATTATACCCGTTGTAATTACACACATGGGCATGTGAACCAATATATAGTAAACAATATAGAGAAGAATAATCCACACAAGGTATCATGGTCAGACAGGGCTCTCCTAACAGTTCAAAGGATTGCTCCTGCCGAGTAGTCTGTGTTTTGTTTTTTTTGTCAGGCGGCTGGAAATATCAACAGACCATCTCACGGAAAAATATTGGTGAACCAAACGCCAATCAATGTCAAGATCGGGTTAGGCATTCAAATAGGCTCTGCCTGTTCGCTGATCCCCATTTCCATTGTGATATAAATACACCGTTTAAATCAATTAATGTCAAATTGAAATAGTACAATTGTCGCGATTGGCTTAATACAAAATCTCGAAAAATACCAGCATAACAGCTCACACAAATTTTCTATAGCATTACTATTAGATGGTATTTCCCCGATATACATTTACCATCTTGGTTTACGATGACTGTCCATCACCATGTAAACACATGAAAATTTAATATATTCTACATAAAGAAATCTAATGTAACTGTATTTATTCACATTCACACCCGTCTCGGGTCAAGTGCACATATAGAGAGTATACAGACAAGACATGTGTATATATGAGGACGGCTATTAACGGAGTTTGGACTAGCTATAGGTAATATCACAAAACTACTTTCTATATGATGTAACCTAGAGACAGCACAATCTAACACTTAAGCACTATAACAAATAACATAATCTACAAACATTTCAACTACTCAAACCACATGCTTAAGCACTATAAGTCTATACACAATCTCAGGGGAGCCACTCTGTTTCATAACACCTGGGACGAATATTAAATATTATCTATACTCGTCCCAGATAACACTTAATACGGCTTACACGGTGGACTATGGGGCAGCCATAGAGGTGAAAGCGGTAGAACAGAATTTTCCAAGTTGTTTGGAGACAGTACTGCCAGCTGACATCATAAATATCATCTGTGAATGTATGTCGAGCAGATGGAACCTCGGACATACATCATCCACAGCTTTTAGTAATTTTCCACAGAGATCAGTCCATCTGGGGCACTCCATCAAAAAGTGAAATTCGTCTCCAATTTGTTCACTCCCAGAGGCCCGGCACCAATGACAAAAACGCCTATCTTTAGTAGTGAAAGGCACTGTATATCTACCAGTCTCAATTTCAAGTTTGTGATTGCTGGTGCGAAGTTTGGCAATACTGAAACGGTCAAGGGATTTTTTAACATCTAATAAATAATCTTCCAAAATAAATGTAGACTTGCATTGCTTGTATATGAGAAGCTTGCCCCTACTGTTACCAAGATTTGAGTCGAGGGTCGTCTTCCAGAAATCATCGTATCGTGTCTGCAGTTTTTGCCTAATGAGCGCAGTTTGGCCGTTATGGTCATTCAATATTCCTAACTCGTTCAATATGACGTTTTTACGTTTAATCCATGACATATACCCATCCTTGCTAAGGCGGTCCGATTCTTCATATGCAGCATTTAACAAATTATTGCTGCTCTGCTTTATATGGTCATGATAATTCAGCATGGCAATGGTGATCTCAATGCCCAAAGGATATCGTGCGAGGTCACCGCGTACTGCCGCATTGGCAGCATTTCTATTAACACCAAGGGTGTACTTACAGAACTGCAAATTCAATTTTTCACAGGGCAGCTGATCGATAAACCTCTCTAGGCCGAATGATTTATGCACTTGACGCGCGTTAATACCCCCAAAAGCCCAAATTTCGGACCCATAGGTCAAGATGGGTCTGATCAGCTGGTCGAACAATTTAAGGCTTGTGGGGACACCAAGTTCCCCGTCCCTCATCAAGGAGCGAAGTTTATATAAGGCCTTCAATCCCCTGTCATGTAGATTCTTCATAGCGGGTGACCAAGTGCCGGAGGAGTTATAATTATATTATATATAATTATTGATTATATATAATCAAATAAACCCTAACCATTACCCATGAAAATGTCATGCAATTCTATCCTTCCCCTATAAAAATTTGTTTTCTATCCATTCTCATGCAAAATTTGATGTTTTCTACCCACCATCCAAGGTAATATTATGTATTCTATTCAACATCCATGAAAATTTGATGTATATTATCCATCAGCTATAGCAATTTGAGGATTTCTATCCCTTTCCATGATCAGCCAAGGAAATCTGCTCTAGCCATCACTCATGAAAATGTAATGCCTTCTACCCAACACCCATGGAACATCATCTATATCTCTAAGAATATGCCCCCACCCCTCAGGTCTCTTTAACCTATTTCCTGTCTTCTAAACTAAAGAACTTCCCATTCAATCCATACCATTAGTAAATGCACTCACAGGCGGGTGGGCAGGTAGGACAAATGCTCGACTCTACCCTCATGCCTCTGTGTATTAAAGTCTTACAGCTGGATTACATGGCCCTATATGCTCCTATTATTCGATATCCCATGCATAGAATCCAATGCATTCTACCCAGCACTCATGGAAATTCTACCCTTGGAAATGTAATGCAGTTTATGAATGCCCTATGGAAATGTAGTACAATCTACAAAAGAAAATTTGATGTACACTACTTATTATCCATAGAAATGTAATGCATTCTATGCAGAGAGATTTGGTGTATTCTACCTGTCATGCATAAACTATCCATCACCCATGGAATTATAATGTACTCTGTCCATCACTCATGGAAAATATTCTATCTATAGAAATTAAGCGCGTTCTACCCATTGCAAACCAATCACCCCAACCCAACCCCTACCAACTAGCAGTGTTTTCAAAACAGCCCAGAGATGCTTGATTCTAAAGAGATCAAAGAGCACCTGTGACTAATGTAAAATATGTACTTACAACTTTGATGATCTGATGTCCAGAAATTTTGTTTTCACATCTAACTGAACATCAGACATTTTAGCACCAGGTAATTTCACTTTGATCTGCAAGGTAAAGTACAGGTGACTGAACATTAATAATATTAACAGACAAGACGGATGATACGTATGCCACAATTGATCGAACAACAATGGATCAAAACAATGACTGGTGAATAATCAGCAATATCAAATCATCATATGTCAAGATATGCCTAAAAATAAACTACTTTTCATGACAGGTACAGTCTAGCTTATAAATTACTTGAATATAAAACTTATCTGGATGTAACACAGACATTTAACTACATGTACTGCCCAGTAAGGAAATCAGTAAATATCCCAACTTACAATCATCTCTTCACAGCTCGCTGTAGAGGGAGTTTTATTAGCCATGCCCAGAAACATGTCTTCTGATGTCACTGCCTGCTTGTATATAATGTCATACCTGAAATAAAAACCACAGTTACAAGCACATGATAGCTATAGTGCATGGGCCCTGTCAAGAGATTAACAGCATGAGTTACTCAGGCCTAGATGGGGTGCATGAGCGTTAGAATATTGATTAATAGGAGAATAACTTAAATACAGAGAGGTATGAGGGTACATTCCAACATGCCCCTCTCCTACCCCCTCTCCAGGCCAGGTGAAGGGCATTTGAGTGCATTCTCTAGTAATGTTATGGTTTGGATGGGAAATTATTTGGTTTAGCAGATAGGAGGTACGTTTAAGGGATCTGAGGGTTGGGGGCATATTCCTTTAGGTATATACTGCTTCCAAACAAACTTGTGCCCTGCCATGGTGGGGCTTGATTCCTCAGTTTAGAAAAAGAAAGAAACCACAATTGAGTGCCCAATGATGATTGTGGAGAGAGCTAGGCCCTGATATAAGATTGCGCATGGCAAGGTGGTATTTGTACAATTACTACATCTACTTATGTTATCAGCCTCTCATGGGGTTAAATCGTTCCATACATAAAATAGTGTAGGCATTGAGCCCTACATGTCAGAGATGTCTATGTATCTATTGTAACAACGATGATTAATTTGCCAGTATTGATCACTCAGTATTGTCCTCACTCTGGTTGTTCTCTGGGGTCATAAACATCCTCAAACTCGGATCCTTCAGGTACCTCATCTTCAGTCCATATATCTTTGGTATTTTTCTTCTCATCATCAGCTGAAATTATACATAAAATGAATAGGATATATGAATTATAATAATTTATATTAAAAACAAGAACTCATGTGTTGTTCCTCACAATGATATATATAGCTGAAATATTGCTGAACTTGACGTTAAGACTTAATTCTCTGTCTCTCCCCTTTGTAACGTCAGGGTGCAGAAATAAGCTCATCATAGAAATGCTCATTGTCCACTCTTATCAAATACCAATAGATGAAAAGTTCTGCGACAAAGTGTCAACCATTCTGAAACAAGACAAGTTTGACATGAAATACCTTTCGTGATTGTATCCACTGTTTTGATTGGGCCGATGCTTCCTGGATTCAGCTTGGCAAGGCCAGAAGAAGGCTGTGGAGTGATCATAAATAAATGTGACTTTGGTGAGAGGAATTAAAAAAGAAACATCCAGAGTTTTTTAATAAGTCCAATAACCATAATAAGTACAGAAACCATGAATGATAATGTAATGCAAATGAGGGTGGAGACTACTGGTGGAGGGGGGAGGGGAGATCCAGTCTAGTATCTTAATACACAATCTACGTCGGAGTACACATACATAAGACTTTCTGAAGTGAAAGGGGTTCAATTTAAAATTTTGTTAAACCGAGGGGAGTTAACAGTTTTGACTGTGAACTGTGCAGCGTCTTGTAAAATACTTGTTTATATATTGACCTACCTGATCACCATCACTGTCTGAATCTTCATCTTTAGTCTGTAGTAATTCCGACAAGGCAGCAATTTGCATACCCCCAAACTCCATTATCTGTGGCGGTCACCTAACTCCACAGAAGAAATGTGTCATGAAGACTCGATGAACTGCGAATGAGAAGCATAATAAGATTAAGTTATAACCACATGCAAGTCTGATGATTTAAGCATTTAAAACAAAGTAAAATTTTGATCATTCTTCAACAAGATCAAATTGACATTATTGCATTACAGCATTTAGGAAGGCTAGACTTGTGCCTGCCCCTATATGAAACATATGTTCAAAGGAGATATCTTCTAGCTGCTGGACCGTTCCCGAATGTGGAGAATGTAGCGGTAGTGATTTTTCATTGGCTGAAGAATTTAAACATGTTGGTTGGAAAATTTGTCTTCTCGGTTCAAGAAAGCTGAAGAATGCTCGAATAAACTACCCATGGAAAGCTTAAAATGAATTTCACGTTCGTGATTTAACTGAAAAGGTGGGTTTCATTATTTTTAATGGAGAAAATGGCGTATAAAGTATCCTTTTTGACTGCCGGACATTTCGGTCCGGCAGTTAAGTCAATTTTGCCGGTTACACGGGCAGACCCTACATTCAATAGAAATCTTACTTTACTTTATTTCCATACATGGATACATATAGAAACATAAGAAAATATATACATATATGAATGATTATTAAAAACAATGCCATGTACAAACAAGATTATCACAATCCCCAGGCAAACATGCACATACGTATTGCGTATGGCTCTAACAATACAGAAGAAAAGTTAGTTGGGATAGGCTTAGCCTGTATCCAATCAGTATTATAAAATATCTTGTATAGAAGCTGCGTGTCGGACTATCACACTGGAGATTCAATCATTGGAACTTTCGGGTTTTTGCCGAAATAATCAGACCTCTCGGGTCGGCAACGCTATTCATCGGGTAAAAATGGCGGATTTTGACCGACAGATGCCGCCCAGCGACGGAAACCTGCCCGGATTGGAGGAGCCAGCAATGCAAGTACTTCAAGGTACCCACCAGTTGGTGATCCGCATTGTTAGGAATCGTTCGAGGTAACTTACCAAATGCGCTGGCGTCTGAGGTTTACTGACGAAGCTCCACAATTCTGCTAGTCACACGTGCCTTCAAACTTTTGGCGCTAAATCGAGTGTAAACGGGCATACAGCCCAAATTAGACTTTTTCTACCCTGAGAACCATCAACAAACTAATAGTACAATGCGGTTTGCGGTCATATCATCAACTGTCGAACGTTCTTTCACCCTTGTTTTCCTATGGTTCAACACTATCATTCGGTAAACGGATCTCAAGGGTGGGAGTCGTCGTACTTTCGGGTAATCATGTCGAAATAGTTTCATTTTAGCAAATTTTCTGCTCAATCATCAATTAATTATGTTATCAAGCCGAACAAAAATGATAGGCCCTATATCCCGTACATGTGTGTTTAAGAGGGAAATCGCCTGAGGCTTGAAGGTATCGTACGTCGAAAGTAATCGTAAAAAAGTAATAGACTAATCATTGACGTTTCTTCGTAATTATATCTGTGTGCATCTCAGTATTACTTCACGAATAATGTTGTTTTCTGATTTCAGAATGGAACTAACAAAACGCACTCGAAAACGGCGTGCACCGAGTCTGAAGCTTTATCGCACAAAGCGCCATAGGCCCAGGTCACCTGTCCCCAGCAATTTAACTGATAGACATGTAGAACTTCTGGAGAGACGTCCTTCGAAAACGAGAGTTATGGTCAGAAATTCTGGACGAGAAACGATCAGAAGGCCATTGACATTTCATTTGACGGGTGGGTTTATTTCGGTCATACTAAAAACTGCGCGGAACTGCACAGAACTGCGCGGAGCTTAATTGCAACTGCGCGTGGATTATTTGATGGATTTTTCATTATTTGCTGACGAGTAGAATATTGATATTAATAAAACGGACAACACAATCCGCAAAATGCGAATGAAAAGCGGTCCGTAAACTACTACTTCAAACAAATATTAGTCTTGGGGTCATCATATTCGAAAATGTATTAATATACGGTAATATACGAAAAATGCGAATGGCCACGACAGAATTTCCACTGTCCCATGATATATTTCAGCAGGCCGCGATCTGTCGCTTGAAACGAGAGAGAACGAAATTCAAATTCGCGGAAATTATGTTTCACTGCCCGGAGATTCGCTTCGCTGGAATGGAATCGTTAATATTAGAGCACCTTATCCTACCTTATTCGTTGTCATTTCACCTGGAATCATCATGCTCGAATACGCACTACCCAGTGTAATACAAACTTCCACTTGCCTTTTATTTGAACTGTCCACTCTGTTGGGAGGGGAGCGAATGACAAAGAGCGAGAGTAAAACTTATTTTCCGCGCAGTTGGAACAGGCTCCACTCAGTAAGATCTACTGTTATCTTGAAACAAATCATCAAAGCACTTTTGAGTTGTTTTGTATTAAACCTGATAACACTAGCCAGTACTTTTTTCTAATATTATTTCTTTATACGGGGTTCGACAACAGATCCGGTCTGTTGAAATTTGATGACACCCCGATGCATCATGATGAACCCATGCAGGTCATGATAACGAATGATGTGTGGTCGATTACTCGACTCTTGTGAATCTCTGGGCAGTTGAGATTCCCGCGCAGTTGAGATTCCGCGCAGAAAGATTTGTTATGGGAAATCGCATTTCCACAGTTGGTACATATTCGAACGCGATGATTCCCAGGTCATATGACAACGAATTTCACTTTCACTTAACCAATGGATCAATGAGTTTGACTGCCGAGATTCAGTTCGCTTGAAATAAGTTAATATATGAATTTCAGCTGGATATAAATGTAAACTGCGCGGAAATCAAGTTTTACTTCCCGGAGATTTCAACTGTCCGTAAATAAAAATTGTGTACTAATATCTATTTTAACTGCGCAGAAACCAAGATTCACTTCTCAGAGATTCTGAGAGATCTTGGATAGACAAAAGAAGGCTTACAAGAAAATATATTGATAACTATTTTTTTCGTCCATGAAATAAATTTTTACTGTCCGGGAAATTCAAATATAAACGTGAGATTACACTTGCTTGGGCTAAGGGTTTTGTGTATACATTTCAACTGTCCGTAATTTCTGCAATCTTAACTGTACGAAACTGAAGTCTCCGTATAAGTTGGGTATAAATTTCAAGACAAACAATTATATTCCAATAAAAAGAAAAAAGTTTTAAATAATAATGAATAATTTATTGGCATAATATCTTTACACGTGACGGCTACATAAAATGTCAAACGGGCCTCTTAACTACAAAAATATGCATCCAAACTACATTTAAAACATATTGGTATGAGCTACGAATAAATAATATACTATCTAATAGCAAGATATGAAAAAATATATAATGGAACCGTGGCAATTCTGTCGTGGCCATTCGTATTTTTCGTATATTACCGTATATTAATACATTTTCGTATATGATGGCCCCAAAGACTAATATTTGTTTGAAGTAGTAGTTTACGGACCGTTTTTCATTCGCATTTTGCGGATTTTGTTGTCCGTTTTATTAATATCAATATTCTGTTCGTCAGCAAATAATGAAAAATCCATCAAATAATCCACGCGCAGTTGAAATTAAGCTTCGCGCAGTTGAAATTAAGCTTCGCGCAGTTCCGCGCTGCAACAAATTCGCTCTGAAAACCAATCCGCCATAATTCTGTATACTCCGTACCAGCCCTATTGAGCCAGAACAGTTACTGGAACAAACCGGTTAAAATAGCAATCAATGAACGGACGGCGTTATTGCACGCTTCGCTGGGTTCGCACATGGGCGTCTCTCTAGTCAAGATATTCACGGCTATTCACAACTTAAGTTCAAAGGCACATTGCCTGGTTTATATTTTTATCAAATATGCATGGGCATATCCGAAAAAGTCACGAGGTCGCGAAGGCTGTTCTAAAAGTTTATTAATAAACGACCGATCTTAGTCCTGACGAATTCGTCTTCTGTCATGGCTCGGCTTTGTCAAACTAACCATGACTAGAGATGATATGAAAACCCAGCTGCCTGTACAATATAAACGCACCGACCCGTGCTTGAAGAGGAAATAGCTATGGAAAATTGAAGAAACAATTGAAGAGAATATAGCTGTGGATTCTTCATTGTGACGCCACGACCATGGTAGGCCGTAGGGGGCAAAAATCTGCATTTGGTGTAGACATATTATTAGCACAATCACAGATCTGTTTTACGTGTTGACATTATTACCTGTCTACGTGCAATTTAATTCAATATCTTATCGAATTATTTTATATATGTATACGGATACAAAATGATTCGATACAGTATCTAAATCATCTGAAATGCGTATACAAATTAGTTTGATGTAGCATTGAAATATTCGATGCAGTATCTAGAAAATATGTATACGGATATAAAATAATTCGATTAAATTGTATGTGGACGCAAAATAATGAATGTCAACACGTAAAAAGCTCTGTGATTGGCTAAGGATATGTGTCTACACGAAATGTCGATTTTTCTCTCCTACGGCCAACCATATACGACGTCAGAAAACGCTACATTGTATCAATGTAGGCATGCGCCTTGTTTCTTGGAGATGGTTGGATCGTTTTACCCGGCCAGGCCCAGAGGTTGACGCACACAGGGCGGTGAAAACGTACATATAGACCTTCATGTATTGCGGCAACGTTCATTGCCATACACTTCCCACAGTTTTCAAAAGTCGCATGTTTCGACACATGGAGAAAATAAGGGATAACTGCTTTCTTATACGTTGCAGATTAAATCTTGATACCGGTACAGCATGGTATCACTACATACGATTCTAAACAAACCTGTGATTTCCAGTCTGTATTTCCGTGTGTCTATCCAAAGAGTACTGAGATGTGTAAAACTTCATGCAATATGTGCGTTGGAAGCTCGAAGAAATTTGCTTCGCTTTCTAGTGTCGGGTAAAATCGCACTTCTCTACAAACTGTGCCTCACACAATTCACATGGGATGTTCTTCCCGTTATGAGTCTGTTCATGCCTCTTCAAATTATATGGTCTCTTGAATATCTTGCCACATCGTGTACACCTAAAAGCCATGGTCTCCGGAAGCTGCTGTGCTTTATCAGGCGTGCTCGTCAATGTCCTCTATCACATCAACGCCACTTAGGCCTGTTTCGTCGATGGTTATACTGGACAGGTCCAAAGGCAACTCTTGTATTCCAGATACATCCATTGAACTAAAGAAGACAATTAATATAATAGCACTTATGACAAAAAGTACTTAATTTTTGTACGATTTGAAGAAAATAACTAAAATAATAAAAAATATTTTAACATGCTTACCCGAGAGTACGACGACTCCCACCCTTAAGATCCGTTTACCGAATGATAATGTTGAACCATAGTAAAACAAGGATAAAAGAACATTCGACAGTTGATGATATGACCGCAAACCGCATTATACTATTAGTTTGCTGATGGTTCTCAGGGTAGAACAAGTCTAATTTGGACTGTAGTGCCCATTTACACTCGATTTAGCGCCAAAAGTTTGAAGGCACGTGCGCCTAGCGGAATTGTGGAGCTTCGTCAGTAAACCCCAGACGGCAGCGCATTTGTTAAGTCACCTTGAACGATTCCTAACAAAGCGGATCACCAACTGGTGGGTACCTTGAAGTACTTACATTGCTGGTTCCTCCAATCCGGGCAGGTTTACGTCGCTGGGCGGGATCTGTCGGCCAAAATCCGCCATTTTTACCCGATGAATAGCGTTGCCGACCCGAGAGGTCTGATTACTTCGGCAAAAACCCGAAAGTTCCAATGATTGAATCTCCAGTGTGACTATGTCTTTCCCAATTATACTAGTCACAGAATGCTCAGACTGTCTATGAGTCGTGTTCTATTGAAAGGACTTCAGTGTCTGTCCCAATCAATTTATCAAGCATATGGGAATAAGTAGGAATCAGTGATAGTAACACAGTGAAATTAAAAGGTTCTGCACAAGGTACTACAATACCATCGATACTCGATTAGTGGATTACAAGTTGTATTGTAATACAAGAAAGTCAAGAAACAACAACAACAAAATTGCACAGAAATAAAACCTTCTAGATTTTCACCTCACCCTCAAATCCACTCTACTATTAACGCTTATAGAACTTATTAATCAAAATATATACGCACAACCTAAATACAATTATCAAACTATTGACTGAATGAGCAAAATCTCCCGAAAAGTATTTGGAAACCAACGTAAACAACAACACGCTGCAACATGCGCCAAGCGCCACCTATTGACAGGAAACTGTTTCCGGTGAACCGTTAGCCAACGAAAATCTGCAGCTCGCGGTCATATGATGTAAATATTACCACGTGGTATCGCGCACATGTTGAATCTCGCTCGGATTTTTCTTGATCGTTTTTTCGAGTAGGGTCCACCAGGGTACTTGTTTTCTTGTTTAAAGGTCATTAGACTGATTTCTCAAAGCCAAATGTTCTTTAATTTACAATATGAAATAGAACTTATATAATTATTGCGAAATTTAAAATAAAAATGGTGAGGTACAATACTTTTTTTTTTTAATGGGAGAACTTTATAAGATAAATGGAGCCTTTTAAGCCCAAGGGTGGGGACGTGGGTGGAAGCGGAAAGTATTCTTGAAGATCATCTCCAATGCATGTGTTATGCTTCTGTATTGCTGGAATTGAATTGGTATGAATTTTCGGGGGGCACCAAAAGCACTCTTCGCCGACCGACTATTGAATATGACAGGCCCACCTTTTCGTCCGACATTTGGAGCGGCTGTGAATATGTACATTTGGTTCTGTTGTGGCAGATATAAATACCCTGGCCATTCAGCCAAGAGTTTCGAGGTTAAACCTTAATGTTTTGAAAGTGGAGCTGATCATTCATGAAATATGGCAATAAGCTCCCTTCAGGAAATTCCACAATTTTGCAGATATACTATGGGAGTACTAGTATAGCTACTTTTTATGTTACTATAATACTGGGTTATATTGACAGGGCTTATGCAAGTTTAGAGAGAGTGCACACTATCTGTTATTTGAAAATGGTAAATATACCTCAAATAATAAATATACATATCAGCATTTTACACCAGTGAAAACAGGTTAATTCTTGGAAGTTCTCATGTTGTTTGTAGCGGATAGAAATAGACCTGCTACTTCTCATTAACAGTTTTTGAAAATGAGTAGTTACGTTACCATAGGCGAAACTCCTTTGGCTGTTATTTTGTGAATTTAAAAATCAATTTCTTCAGTTAGGCACACACAGTTGTGTTTCGTACAAAAAGATACGCACCGAGTCAAACGCGTCTACGGATGTTTAAAATTGGACTTTCGTTTTTTTCATTTTTTTTGTATACATTATTTTAGCATGTATTTTACAATATACCTGAAATATGCATGGCAACATGATATTGCGATATAATGTCACGTCGGGTATGGTATTAGATCAAGGTGTCATATTTTAGATCTATTAAAAAATCTATAAGATAAAAAAAAACATGAAAACCCAAGTTCAAACCTCTGTTGACGCTGTTGTACGTCACGTTGATTCTCAGTGCTTACAATATAAAATTTGTGTATTTTTCTGCATTTGGTGCGAATTAAAGAAATAATATGTTGACATCACCAACTTACTGAGTTTCGCCTATGTAAACGTAAATACTGTTTTCCTATTCTTACAACCTTCAATCTTGGTGTCAGTAATGTAGCCTATCAAAATTGATATTCAGGCTGTAAAGATTGGCTGTAATTTTTACAGTAAATTGCAGTAGTTTTAATACAGCATAGTTATCAGTAATCTACTGCAATAAAGCTTCATAACCGTAGCAGCTGAAGGATGTTCACCATTGTAAACGTAACGACTCCTTGTAATTGACTATATACATGTAGCTGAATATTGCTGAACGCGACGTTAAACCTTAATTCTCTCTCTCTCTCAAAATCTTTTGATGAGAATTAGTGAGTAGAGGAAAAAGCAGAGTTCGGCCTCAGATGCAGGTGCCCACGGTACGACGGTACATCAATGACGTCATAAGTAGGTCATGTGACGTAATATCCCGTTACAGACTGTCCTGTTACGTAATGTTACGTAATTTCCTGCTACGTAATTTTCTACCATACAATTCCCTGTAATGTAATTTCCTGTTATGTAATTATTTACCCGTTATCAATTTTCCGTTACGCAGTTCCCCCTCAAATCGCCGGAGGTGAGTGAATCTATCTAACCGTGTGTTTACGTGAAAAGCTATTGAGTGAGAGTATGGGTCCCAATTTCGAAGAAAACGCGCATATGCAGCCCATTTATATCAAATTACGGCTCACTAATTCGAGTATCTCAGAACAATCAAATAATAATGACATCATCAAACCGGAAGTGGATATATGTATCTTCTAAACTTATAGAATTGAAGTATCGAGTAGCCTAAGCGCATTCTTGGTAAAAACGTCGAACGTATTCCATCGTCAGGGATATTGCTTTATTACGTCGGCAGGGGAATAGGTTAGCATTGCTGACCAGTGTATCAAATTATGCGTAGGACAAGCTAGAGCTTTAGTAAGGCAAGAAGGGCGTCAAAATGAAGAAAATAGACTACATCAGCATTCACCCCAAGATACCAATACGAGAAATTCAACTGTCAGTCCACATGTTGAGTGGATTAAAATTACATCCATGTCTCCAACTCAACAAGTTGTAGAACGGGCTAAGGCAGAACACGAGAGACAATGCTAGAAAGTCAGCATGCAAGTATCACAACTAACCATTACAAGAAATCGGAAATGCTCTTCCTCCAAGGCTTGCGTGGGAGCGCCTAAACAACGCTTGAAGGGGTCACGATTGCACATTTTTAAAGGATTTTTTTCTCTGGAATATGTGTCAGAAGAGTTAGTACTTAACTAAGAAATTTAAAGAAAAAAATTTCCTTGTCCGCTGTGGGCGTATTTAAGCCTTTTCAATTAAAGACCTGTAGCCCAATTTCCTCCAGTTAAAACGTTAATGAGCTTAGGCGTCACGTGGCCGGGTGACGTCAGATAAGCGATCGTCTCCTGTAGGCAGCTGTCTGAGCTATATATTAAGCTGTGGATTTGCGATTACTCCATCGCGTATATCGCTGTATAATTAATGGAAAACCGATTCGAAACCATGGAGGAATATGCCAGTGATGATGAATTATATACAGAGGACATAAATGGACATCTTGACGTTCTGCCGTATCAATTTGAACCCGTACCAAACGACCGAAATGAGGTGGAACAGAGGGACAGCGAATCTGAAGCAGACGAACCGTCAAACACGGAACAAGGTCGACTTGTAAACACATACTGGTATGTTATTTAGTATCCATGCCGGACGTAATATATAGGCCCCCTATGCATAGAATGAATACATATTTAGACAATGATCGAAATAATTTGTTAGTCCAGGCCTACCTGGTGAAATTTCAATACCGTAAAGATTTAGTTCATTGTTTTCACTTCTGGCAGATCTGTGTTCAATAAATTATTTCCAGTAGGCATATGCCGTTCAGCTAGCGTAATTGATAGGAAAGAACAAATTGCGACTTTCTAGCTGTCTTGCTCCCGACTTTTCGCAGGTACATGGGGGGAAAGGAGGTGCAATTTCTCGCACAACGGGTGTTGGTGACATTGTCAGATAGCTCATCTGCACGCAAACAGTCTAGTAAATTCATATCACGAGAGTGATATTTAGCTCACGTAAACGGTGATATTTTATATTGTATTATATTGCAACCACTCGCCTGACTTTCAAATACCCTCTCCTAAATGTTTTGACGTGAGCTATTTTTAGCTGCACAATACGGCATCTTGGGGTCAATTTACACTGCTATTTATAAGGCGGTAGTATTCTCGAGTCGAATTGTGAAGAATTCCACAAAATCGGGCCCACAAAATCACAGTTCAGATAAAGCCGATAATTGGATTTGTCACAGCTGATTAACTCTCTCCCAGTATGTAATCCATACTAAATTGCTACCTGTCATTAACGAGCTATCGCGTCTGTGACGTCACAGATTGGCGGCCTCGCTTTCATTCCACAGATATGCATATCTGACTGGGAGCTAAATAGAGCTGCCAAAAATGCTTAAATAAAGGCCAAAAGTCATTCCCGTGCTTGATCTGTCAGAAAATGTTTACACGTTATGACAACATGCTGAAACTTGTTAGTATAGTCCATAAGCAAGAAACTCATCCCAGGCGGCCAACCATGAACCATCTGGGGGTAGCAGAGGATACCTTTACCATGATAGTCAGCGGCTCGACTGGTTGTGGGAAGACCTCATGGGTTATAAAATTGATCCCTCTCCAGCTGGCAACGTACGGTGTTACAGTCAATGGCAGTCAACCTATGAATCTACAAGTCTGAAAAATTTGAACCTTCTCCCCAGCATACCCCATGACATCGGTGAAGCGTAATATACTTCGACTTCAGCCAAGTCAACGTTATTGTACTGGACGATCTGATGGGTGAGGTAAAGCGAAAGGAAAAAAATCGTCGACCTATTTACCAAAGGTTCGCATCACAAAAAGTTATCCATAATTTATGCGATCCAGATTTTCTTTCCGCAAGGTAAGGCATCTCGAGATACCACGCTAAACCGTCAGTATTTCGTTCTATTCAATAATCCTATTGATAGACAGCAAATTCAGACGTCCGGGAGACGAATCTTTCATCGGCTCATCGGAATGTGTGTTCTTTCAGGGCGAAATTTCACGAAGCTACATCTCGTCCATATGGATTTAAAACCACATACAGCGGAGAATGACAGACTTATTATAGATTTAATACAACACGATGAACTTACGCATGAGCATTCCCCACAATTACCATCCAATCCAGTGGCATTGTATAATCTGAAAATTTCATCAGACTAAGGTCAACACTTAACAATCCCGGAGTTACACATGATATCCAATCAAACTCCAACATGTGGTTTTCCTTCAAGTCAAGAACAGATGGGTGAAGGTCTTGCAGTACCGAAACGAGTTATATACGAGGCCCAGTCCGTCTTGGTTTAAACAGGAAGAAACCCGACAGGGCCCGGGTCAGAATACGGAACTGGATGATGCGAGGAATCTATGTGAAAGAAAGTACTTTTCATGTGATGAGAGTGATTCTGAAGGAAGCTTTCATCCCAAGGAGAGTGTCCAACCTACTGATATTGAATGTAACGTATTGAATTACGAGCGTCTGGTCCGTCATTCATAATTCAGCCGTCGTCCATTAGAGAATATCCGCGTCCATAATCCAAAGACCTATTCCATATTCCATATAACAGTATTAGCACCAAATTCAAGAAGACAATCATAGTATACATAAACATAGGCTTGTTTAGCGAAACGTAGAAATACTTCTAAGAGAGAATATAATGCGTGGAAAGGGTTGTTCACGAATTCTATAAAAGAAGAATGTAGCGATAATATATAAGAGAGGAAACAACAGTATTTAAAGGAAGGTTATGACGAAGAAGAATCGGATGAAATGGTCAAGGATAATTATATGCCAGAGATTAAGGAAACTTTACGTAAATCATATCACAACCAAGTGATGTATTGGCGTACTCTACAAAATGACTACATTTATTAGGAAATTTCGAAAACCACGAGACGTCTACAAACGCTATGCAATACAGACTAAGATGAAGCGCTCAAGCAAGCAATTAAAAGTACGAAAAAGTCTATTTGATTAGTGGACTGAGACGGATAGTTGCATTGTCTATGAGACGGAAGACAATGATGATGAGAACATTCACTCTGAAGAGGAAACGTAGAAATACTTCTAAGAGAGAAATATATAATGAATATTAGACATTAGGAACAGATACTAAGAAACTTAATCAAGGTGTATCCCTTAGTTATTCATCCCTGATTTCTAAGAAAATGAATAGTTAAATCTCAAAAATATTGTATCAATTGTATTTTCATTTTCCCCCACGATTTGTATGGCATTAGATTAATGAATAGGGGAAGCATTTCCGATTTCTTTTAACGGTTGGTTGTGATAAATGAATGCTGACTTTCTGGCGCTTTCTTTCGAGTTCTGTCTTAGCTCGTTATACAAATTGTCGGGTTGGAGACAGAGGTGTAATTTTAATCCCCTCAACGTGTGGATTGACAGTTGAATTTCTTGTATCGGTATCCTAGGGTGAAGGTTGATCTAGTCTCTTTCCTTCATTCTCATGCGCTTCTTGCCTTACTAGATCTCTAGCTTGTTCTACACATCATTTGATCCACTGATCAGCATCGCTAACGTATTCTTCTGCCGAAATGATAAAGCAATATCCGTGGCGATGTGATACGTTCGACGTTTTTAGCAAGAATGCGCTTAGTCTATTCGGTATAGTCATTCTATCAGTTTAGATCATACATATACTTCCGGTTCAATGACGTCATTAGTGCGTCACTAGTATATTTAATTGTTCCGAGATACTCGAATTAATGGGCTGTAATTTAATATAGTTAGGTTACACATGCGCGTTTTCCTCAAAATTCAGTTACCTCCCCTTATACCCGTACTCCCAATGGCTTGCACGTTAACTCACGGTTATATAGTGTACGACTGCACAGGTATGGCGATTTAAGCCACCATTACATATAAAGCACCGCTCCATTCATTCACTCGCCTCTTGAGAGTTGAGGGAAATTAGGTAACAGGAAATTGCATCACAGTAAATTACGTAAGAGGAAGTTAGGTTAGAGGAAATTGCATAACGGAAAATTGCATAACGGGATATTAAGAAATGGTAATAATCGATAAATTTCCATTATTATGCGTGCAATACTGTAAAATACTTTCACATTCATAAACGAGAGATCCTGAAGGATCTTGGCGCCCACCATTGTCCGATAATTGTAAGCTAATAACAAGAGGATCTTTTTGTCCATTGTTACTAAGAACGAACGATTGATTTGTAATTTTGTTTACAGAATTTCGAATCTGAGCTAAAAAGATCGAAAAAGGGACACTGGAAGACACCCAGATATAATCTTTCTAAGTTTCGGGAGTTTCAAGATTTCTAGAAACTGTTCTTATGTCTGTTGTTATAGTATAAGAGAAATGAGCAAACTTAGTCTGAAAGTGAATGTATATGTACGGAGGATCCTTCGTCTTCGTTTTGTAGTATTTTTATTTTATTTATTTTTTTGCGCATGTCATCATTGGGTACTGGAAGTGAAGACAAATCTCTTTGACACTTTGGCATGAGCTATGAAACATACTTAAGATTTTATAATTAGGAACGAATGCTAATTCTGTTCTGTTTACTGGGCTAGTTTGAGATATCTCTTTTAAGATACCATGCTCGAAAATAGTAAGATGGTACAATACTTAATACTGAAGGGATCCGGTCCGTGCAGTAATGTTGAAACTTCGAAAGTGTCTGAATCCTGATTATCTCCCATGGATCGAAACATGCAGTAGTCTACAGTTGTCGAGTTGTGACGTTGTGTCACAAGAGTGACGTCCCTTCATGTAGTCGACCCGCCGGCAGACGAAAGGGTGGGGCAGTTCACTTGCAACTGCATGAACTAAAGAAAACTGATTTAAAATTTGAAGAAATACATTTTAATTCCGAATTATTTGAACTCCTTGATATGGAAGGTGAAGGTATGGATATTTTCTTTAGTCAATATATAGAATATGCCCCACCGTTTGATCCGCCGACTCTTGTGATGCAACGTCGAGAATACCGTATTAATTTGAAGCGTAACCTGGATTTTCGAATCGGATCAAAAAGGTATCTTGCACAACTAGACCCCATGTGGGACCTGTGTACCAAATTTCAGAAAGATCCATGAAATATTTCCTGAGAATTCACGATAACTACGTTTCAAGGGGAAATACAAGATAGCCACCTGGTGGCCATATTTGATTTTCGAATCGGACCTAAAGGTATCTTGCACAACTGGGCAACAAGGGAAATCTGTGTACCAAATTTGAGGAAGATCCATGCAGTACTTCTTGAGAAATCACGATAAAAAAGTTTCATTGGAAAATCTAATATGGGCGCCTGGTGGCCATATTGGATTTTCGAATCGGACCGATAAAGCTATTTTGCACAACTAGACCTAAAGGGGTACCTATGAACCAAATTTGAGAAAGATTCCTGCAGTACTTCCTGAGAAATCCCGATAACAAAGTTGCATGGGAAAATCCAATATGGCCGCCTGTTGGCCATATTGGATTTTCGAATCGGACCAGAAAAGGTATCTTGCACAACTAGACAAGAGGAACCTGTGTACCAAATTTGACAAAGATTCATGCAGTAGTTCCTGAGAAATCGCAATAACAATGTTTCATGGGGAAATCCAAGATGGCCGCCTGGTGGCCATATTGGATTTTCGATTCGGACCGAAAAAGGTATCGTGCACAATCAGACCCTAAGGGAAACATGTGTACCAAATTTAAGAAAGATCCATGCAGTACTTCCTGAGAAATGACGATAAAGTTTCATGGGGAAATCCAAGATGGCTGCCTGGTGGCCATATTTGCTTTTCGAATCGGACCAGAAAAGGCATCTTGCACAACTAGACCCCAAGGGGAACCTGTGTACCAAATTAGAAATATCCATGCAGTAGTTCCTGAGAAATCGCGATAATAAGGTTTCATGGGGAAATCCAAGATGGCCGCCCTGTGGCCATATTTCCCCTTGTGGCCATATTGGATTTTCGATTCGGACCAGAAAAGGTATCTTGCAAAACTAGATCCGAAGGGGAACCTGTGTACCAAATTTGAGAAAGATCCATGCAGTACTTCATGAGAAATGACGATAACAAGGTTTCATGGGGAAATCCAAGATGGCTGCCTGGTGGCCATATTGGATTTTCGAATCGGACCAGAAAAGGTATGTTGCACAACTAGACCCCAAGGGGAACCTGTGTACTAAATTTGAGAACGATCCATGCAAGTAGTTCCTGGGAAATCGTGATAACAAGGTTTCATGAGGAAATCCAAGATGGCTGCCTGGTGGCCATATTGGATTTTCGAATCGGACCAGAAAAGGTATCTTGCACAACTAGACCCCGAGGGGAACCGTGTACCAAATTTGAGAAAGATCCATTGCAGTACTTCCTGAGAAATGACGATAACAAGGTTTCATGGGGAAATCCAAGATGGCTGCCTGGTGGCCATATTGGATTTTCGAATCGTACCAAAAAAGGTATCTTGCACAACTATGTCCCAAGGGGAACCTGTGTACCAAATTTGAGAACGATCCATGCAAGTAGTTCCTGGGAAATCGTGATAACAAGGTTTCATGAGGAAATCCAAGATGGCTGCCTGGTGGCCATATTGGATTTTCGAATCGGACCAGAAAAGGTATCGTGCACAACTAGACCCCAAGGGGAACCTGTGTACCAAATTTGAGAAAGATCCATTGCAGTACTTCCTGAGAAATGACGATAACAAGGTTTCATGGGGAAATCCAAGATGGCTGCCTGTTGGCCATATTGAATTTTCGAATCGAACCAGAAAAGGTATCCCAAGGGGAACCTGTGTACCAAATTTGAGAAAGATCCATGCAGTAGTTCCTGAGAAATCGCGATAACAAGGTTTTATGGGGAAATCCAAGATGGCTGCCTGGTGGCCATATTGGATTTTGGAATCGGACCAGAAAAGGTATCTTGCACAACTAGACCCCAAGGGGAACCTGTGTACCAAATTTCAGAAAGATCCACGCAGTAGTTCCTGAGAAATCGCGATAACAAGAATTGTTTACGGACGGACGACTGACGGACGACTGACTGACTGACTGACGACGGATCACGGACGAAAAGCGATTTGAACAGCCCACCATCTGGTGATGGTGGGCTAAAAATCCTACACTGTATGCCAAATTTCACTAACGTCGACCAGCGTCTCTAGTGTTATCATCCGTACACTTAGAGGTGTATCATATATTCGCTTGCGTACACCGCCTACAGGGGGGTGTAATTGGATCAACTGAAAAGTAAGTCCGTTAAATAATAATAAAATTTGCCAGATTTCAACATTGTGGATGATTATTTTATGTATGACCAAGCATATTCCTCAAATTCTCTGCACATGTTAATTAAATCGCTTTTCTCATTATACCCAGCTTTGATAGCAGATCTGTACGCTTCAATTTACACGTCATAGTCTCTTCCCCTGTCAATGTCTGATTGGATAGCTCCTTCAGCTGTTCGCGCATGTGTACGTGTCCGATACTAGGACATTTTTCTTGTGTATTACGAGTTTAGCAACGGATTTAGCCTAGAAATACTGACAATTTAAAACGTACCGTCTGAGCTTTCTCTAATAAACCTTCAGCCAAACGACGGCTAATATCTGACAGATTGTTGCCCAGTTTTGAAAGTTTTGAAAGTTTTGAGACATTTAACATAGATGGCATCAGACCTTGAATACTCAAATCCCGTTTATGCAACAACATATATGATTCAGATGAATTTGTTCTGGATTTATGTCTCATTTATAGCATGGATTTTCTTGTACTCGTAAACACTATTACGTGTATGCGAGAGTTTATATCCGTTGCCCAACACTATAACCATTCTTTGTATTGGTACAGAAGTAAACAAATGTAAACTATATATGAAAATGGTAGAATAACATTATATTTCAACTGGTATAAATTGCATTCAATATAACAATTTGACAATACGTTCATATCATGGTCGACATGCGTGAGCTATTCTACTCTACAAAACAGAAACACAATTGAGCGAGGTGACCGAGAAGAAATTAAGCAACGACAAAACGGGCTAACATGTTGGTCTTAAATAAGGGGGTTCATGAACCAGTCCTGGTGGAACCGCTCCACCTGACTGACTTCAATCACATACAGGTATATACAAACACTCTGTGATTAGCCCACAGGTATGAACACACCATAAAACTTGGATACAAACAGATCATTGGGGGGACTAACGAATTCCGGAATCGCAAATCTCATACCTGTTAACATAGGATCACGCACAACAGGTGCATATTCTCACGCCGACCACAAAATGAATAATCTGCTGCCAAAATAGACTATGCTTTTGAATTAGACTGTTTCCAGGACATATGGAGATTACGGTGCGTTGGCATGACGCAGGGATATCCACTGGTTCTAATGTTGTTTAAGGTATGTTGAATTTTTTTTGTAGTTCGATGACTATAATATATCACACCGATACTAGTAGTTTAAATTAATAAGTCCTAAGCGCCACATGATTGTTTTTCGACTTGTAGAATATCTGTTCAACGAATAAAATTCTTGTATATAGGTTAAATAATCGATAATACTGCAAGGGCAATGAAACACAAATAGTCGTATCACCATAATGAATCATTTATCCAAACATTAAAACATTGACCCAAGACCTATATCTTGTCCTTAATAAGATCCACGATACAAAGCACGCACCACATCGTGTAGATATATTTCGAACAAAAAGTGTCCGTTCTATATTGTATTATATTATGTAGGTACAAACTGCGATACAATGCGAAGTCTGCACATGTGGCGAGGACCATACGCCTCTCAGAAGAGCCAGCGTTGGTACGTTCACTTGTAACATGAGTGACAAAGCGTCGACTATGACTATGACTATGACGGCCCTTAAAAGGCGGTAAAATTACGGAGAAGTTCAAAGTAGATTAAAACAAACATAGATAAATGCTAATCTGCGATATCGTTACAAAACTAAAGTCTGTTCAGTTTGGGTTGTCGTCGACATGCACTGATCTTTAAATTTCTTTTTTAGTGTCTAACAAGCTGATATATATCAAGTGACATAAATAATATAATGATATATATTCATATGTCGAATATCCATGATATTTATAATGTAACTGATTGATTTTGTTTTCCCTTTGTTAAACGCATAAGATTTGTTTTTGTCACAATCGCAAATAGGGTGACGTCTTCATTAACGTCTTTTGCGATCAATGGGCGTGTCGACTCATCCCAACCCCAACCAACTGTCAAAACGTCAAAGCGCACACTTTTGCTATTACCTTTTACAGCCTTTTCGACCTTTGTCCACAAGAACATTACCTGTATCCCATTATGAAAATATATATATTTAATTGTGTCCCAATGTCCCAATCAATCATCAAGGTGTTTACCACAGAGAAAAGGGAAGTATATCTACTCAAACGGTGTTATATTATAAATTCATTGAAAAATGATAGTCATTGTGTGGATCTCAGTTATACACCGTACAACATTTAATTTTATTGTGAACAACCAACTTTTGATATTTTACAAGCGCTCCCACCCAATTTAGCACGAATGGCGTGAATTCTCAAATATCACATGTAAGCCTCTAAACTGAATCAATCTAACCTAGAACGATGCCACGTCACAAATCCTGGCTACGTGTATCTCATCATGCAGTAAATTATGGCGTTCCCGTTTCCACAATATCGTTCTTGTTCTCTTTGTGACTGTTGTCACAGTTCGCATCATGTTACGTAAATTAATTGATATCAGATTAAATGCAATATTGTGCACGAATATCCCCATTGTCGTCATAGCGTGTTATATCGATGGCATATATCGATATATTTAAATGTTAATTGATCTATCGATTTCAGGTTCAATTTGTTCAGCATTGGAATCGTTATTTTTAATCACCCATGTCTGAATCCATTTACCATTCGCACACCATTAATTATACCCCACCCACCCCGTTTGAGAGAACTAACATATGAGATTTCGAAATTTAGAACTTGGCAAGGACTCAGGACTCAGAATTGCACATTATACATAAGCAACCAAATGTGATATTAATCTCCTTGATGACAATTTCTTCACATTCGATAGCATTTGTCTCTCCAAAGCTTTTATTCCCTGGACCCCAATCCTCCGCCTATATTATCTCATTACATATGAGATACTATGGTAATTATTTCAAGCCATGATGGTCCTGAACTTCTATGAATCATTGTAGAGTTTATTGAAGGAAATAAGGAATAAGAATGCAAATTAATTAGTGTACATCACACAGGTGATACGAGAAGTGACTGTTTTAGAAAGAAACTCTGAAGGTACAACCACATCCCAACTAGAAAATGTTTCCGCCTCTAGCCCTGTTTTCGGATTCAGAAAATTGTTTCAATACTTAACATATGATCTACAGTATGGCTGGCTTTATTGTATTCTTCTATAGGCGTAATGAGGTATGACTAACCGTGCAGAAATGAAGAAGGTTTTAGTGGTGCCAGCAATGACAATGCCTCGCCATACGGAGATGTTATCGCTCCCTTGAAAAATTTGTACTAACAATTATCATCGTTATATGAATAGATATATGGATTTTTATACAGCTAGTTGAATGTTCACGTACCTAGTAGTTCCGTATAAGTATCTGTCTGTTAGCTTTAATGCGATCTTCGATGCGGACAGGACAGCAATTAGATCACAGAAGCATGTCTGGTCAGTATAGCCATGCATCGTTCAATCAGTTTACAATTTTTCTCTTCGCATGCATCAAAAAATGAAATTTGACCGTCAATTTTCATTTCTTTATTTTGATGCATGTGAAGAGATAAATTGAAAATTGAATGGTCGAAGGTTACAAGGGCCAGATTTCCATTGGATATAAGGCAGTTAAGGGTGTTTCACTTTGTATTCGATTAGAAATAGCATGTGGATGGTGAGGATTTGTATATATATTGTATATTGTCTTATCAACATCGATGAAAAGGTAACTGATCTACATATACCATTCTCTCGTCAGGAACTTATCACCAGAACGTTGTTTTTAATCATATGTTCACTAAGAGTAATCAGGTATAAATACAGGACAACCAAGAAAGACAACTCTTGAGTATAGGCTGATGAACAATTCATTCTGATTTGGGTGAAACTGAGAAAGATTTCGGACAGGGATAAGATCCATGCACATGTACCTGTAGCCAGTCAGCGACATTATCCAAATATATGTGCACATTAACAGTAATTCCGGGCAACTAGCCATGTGTAATTGTATATTTAATTTCAAGCGTCAGTTATTTTGTGAGGCATTGAAGGATTAACGCTGACCTTGTATACCCGATACATTATTATATGAATATCATTTTCTCATATTAATAGGTTTCTGTCATGCCATTTGGTTATTTTCAACCCCTGTTTATTGGACAATATTTTGTTCCTAGGCCATTAGGTTTATCTGTTAATATTACTCCATAGAAATGTACATACATATTTTGTACAGTTGCTGATATTGTATTATAGTACCAACACAATCTGGCGGAACTAAGGAGGACGAGATAGTTTAATTTCACAGGTGAGAATTAATGTGGTTAAAATTTCAATAATTATTAGTCAAGGTAAAGATATTCAATGAAAATTTTCTTGGAAATATGTTTTAATAATTGTGCATGCATATAGTGGACACTTTATAAGTAATGAAATAAGATGGGTTCCATATTCAAGGCTCCGATTTTCCAATGTCAGATATTTATAAACCGAAGTTTTCATAATGAGATTTTACATTTACCGTACGATTTTATGATCAAATATCCTGTCACCATGATTTTCTAGACAAAAATGAGAAGTAACAGATATAGAACATTTCCAGAACAGATTACATGAGGGTTGGGGGCTGAAGTTGAAGTGAACATTGCTCCCTGGTACAAGGACAGTATCCCGTAAGAACAGGAACCCAATAGGACAGGAGGCATTATGAACAGAAGCCCAGTGGGCTTAGTCCGAAAGTGGAAAATATCGAACAAATTTATGTAAAGCAAATTTTATGAAAAATTTCATGAATAAATTTCAGGTAAAATGTGCCGACAAGCTTTTTTGGGAGGTAAACAATTGTATTTTGTAACGAGAATTTTAATTTTTATTCTAGAATTAATTCATTAAACATGTCAAAATCCGTTCAAAAATGCCACTCCTTGCTCAACGTGATCCTGCTTGAGTTAATCCCAAAATATCTCAATGATAGCAAAGTTGTCTATCTTTCCTAATTCTTCTTGAAAAAATAAACAAATGTTTTTTCGTATTTTTCTTTCTTGAAATTAATTCGTGTATTTAAAAACCACTAGATTTTGGGTGCCAAAGTGTACCTGTCACATTTGTTAAAACTTATTTTCTTCGCATGTATTTGTCCGATATTCCCCAATCAAGATATATAGCTGTTGGCTCGTGTTTAATTTTGAAATAAGCCTATTGGGCTCGTGCCATAAGGGCTCTGCATCCCCTGCTCTATGCGCATGAGAATGAACGTCCTGCAATACCTGCTTGAATTAATTGAGGGCATTTAGAATCTTTTATGCACACCAATATTAACACCAATTTCCGATCAAGTTTGAAATAATAATATATATAAACTCAAGCTAGTTTACAAGAGAAAAGAGGTCAGAAGTTCTGAATGATACCGGCACGACATGACGATGGTCGTGAAAACCTTATTTACTAAAGAGTATTCCAGTATACAAATGGATTCCCCAGTCGTTTCTGAAGAATATGTACAAACTGTCCCAGTCAGTGTCTGTTCATCTAAACACCATGGAGATCTGAACCCTCGCAAGCGACCATTATATCCTCTCAAATATTGCTATCCAGAAAGGGATATTCAGCAAATATGCCTCTTTGTCCAGTAGGGTCGGTGTGATAAATTTATAGCGTTAAAATTTATCAGGCTTATGTGTTGGATTGGTGGGTCAGTTCGGTGCTGTTTTATTATTATTATATTGTTTTATATTTTGTAGGTTTTGAGAATAATGTGAGCCGTATGGAGGAGATGATGACACGATGAGAAAACTCAGTCGAGAAATCTCACGAACATCGGCGTTCTTCTTGAAGTTACCAGTTGATTCCGATGAATCTTCCCCGGATGACATTTCCCGTCCGAACGGAAAAGTCAACAACGACATTCTCTGGTCTGAGAAATACCGAGAAGATACCTTTGAATATGATTCCGAAAGTGAGAAGGATGAGAAAGATCATCGAGATACTGCTAAACCAGAAATCCGAGTAGGAGATTATGAAAGTAAGTGTAACTTACCGACTTGGGTAAAATGGTTAAAACAGTACTTCTGTAAATAGTTGTGTTCATGTGTAATGGAACATAATGATCGAGTAAGCAAATGTTGCTTTCAATTGAACACTGAATCATTCAAATGATCGTAACAATATTGATGAATTTTATATCCTCCTGTTTGATAACATAGTTGTGGACGAAGATGCCGGTAATGAGGGTACGACGGTTGAAGAGTCCGATGCCCAGGAGTTGGTACCCCCGGGGGAGACTTCCAGACAAAGTTACACTCGGGCTTGTCACTATCTTCAGATTATACCCCTGAGGGAGGTCAGCAAACAGTTCGGGAAGAGCACTTTCTGTTTGAAACGTTCTATTTTGGGCCCCAAAGATATTAAGGCAATTTCCAACGCATTGCTGGTGAGTCAAGGTGATCCAAGGGTATTCATTCTACAGCTGATTATGTCATGAATTAATAAGGTTTCTTGTAAAAAGTAACTGGATGCTCATAATGTTCGCTATATTGATAGCGGCCTATAGTCATGATTAGCTTCACTTGTCCTTTGTTATACAGCTTCTTCTGCAAATTGTATTATTTCTCTGTATTCTATATAATTTGTTTACCTGAGCTCTCTGGGGTCTTTATTCTTCACCATTATTTATAATTACGTCTTTTACTCTTTTTTTTTATGACACTGTGTAACTTACTTCGGAATAGAACAAGCCATCTGGAGTTTTAATCTGTATCCCAAATTTCTAGTTTTCTGATAAACTTACTCAGAACTCATTTTGTTAATAAAAATTCAATTCAATTCAATTTCAGCGTCCCCAATCATAAAGAAATATTACAAACTAGCAATAGAGAGAAAATGCAACCATTATGAAATTCACTACAACGTTTTATATTACAATGTTAAAACATTACAGTCGTGCTGTGGGTATCGATATCAACCCTACAACGGGTGATGTCAATTTCGACACAGTCAAATGATAGTTAATACGAAATTAATTAAGGAAATATTGTGGCTGCGTAAACTGTACTAGTTTTACTGCTGCTGTGTCCCTTAGTTCAGAGCAATTTATCATCTAGCAAGAATATGGGAATTCTGACCGAGTTTGGCTTTAAGGAGGGTGGTGGGTACTTAATATGCCAAGCGCCTGATCTGACGTTCTCAAGAAATCTCTTTCATCTAGACTTCTGTAGTTCTGTTCGTTACTTCAGTTCTACCAGTAATTTCGTGGCCCATGCGTCCTCATAACATATATTCCATACGTTAGGTCTGTGATAGACCGGTGACGCCACGGTCGTGGTTCTCAGGAACACTTATGCTATTCTGACAGTTACGTCAATTTGTGGGATAAGACGTAAACATGGCGTAAAAAACGTATACGAATGTCGGACGAATCTGCATACATGTACACGTTAACACGGATTCTCCATTTTCCTCAGAGTGACACAATTGTGAAGGTACTGGATCTATCCGGGATAGCCATGGACTTGAAGATGATACAATACATCTCCTTAATGCTGCTGGAAAACATCCACATAACCAATCTGGTAAATCAATTTAACCCGTGATGATCCAACTGGACTGATATTTGATATTATTATCAGAAGTCCATAAAACTAGATTTCTGATATTATATTAATTCTAAGCCTGTATTACTCTGGTGCGATGACACATATTTTGATTTGAAGGCTATGTATGGTTCGCCATAATCATAATAATAGTACAGGTTCACAGATATGTTTTAATGTTTAAGGCGTCACGAGTAAAAAGGTATCCACACTGTTGCATTGTCGACTCCTGAAGAGGTATCTTTCTATTACAGATAATAGCCGACAACCAATTATCAAGTCCAGGTATAAAATGTGTAGCCGAGATGATGAGACAAAATGGTGCAATAACATTTCTTAACGTAGCAGGTTCGTACTCCACACGAAAAGCATAGTTGTCTTCCTGACAGGATAGAGCTCAATTGTACCTCCACAGAGAAGCTTCTTGCTGTTGTGGAGCCTAGCTTCTTGCTGTTGTGGAGCCTCCACAGAGAAGCTTCTTGCTGTTGTGGAGCGTTTCAACTCCTCCATAGGCCATGTATGGTCGTCAATCGCAATAGCTTCAGATCCGAAATTTAATATTCAGCTGTCGTCCATAAAAGAATTTTCGCGTTAATAATCGACAAACCCATTTCCTATGACATTTAGCACCAATTCCAAATGTGTATGAAATAAAAACAATAAAAACATACGATGATTTCCTACAAGAGAGGAGCGGTCAACAGTTTTCAATGATGTCAGCCAGACATGATGATGCTCTATACATACAATCTTAATCACTGATCGTTATTCTGTATTCAGATGAATTCCATGTCGTTTTAAATTGTGCATATCTGTTACGCTTTGATTGTGCCTCTTCATTTGAACAGCATGGAGATGGGAAACACATGATATTCAAACGGCGGGCCCCTAGCCTCGGGTTAAGCGGAATTAAACACAGGTTACGAAACGTAGCGCCAAAGAACTTAACGCACGCTAAGATCATACTTTGCCGTCAGTGCACGATATTTATCACAGAATTTGAGAAACTTTGAATTAAGACGATTGGTGGTATAGCCCTGTTTCTACAGGAATATTCTGTGACGTACGTTGATTAAAATAGTCACAGTCTCTAGGTGAGATATGTATAAGCCGTATGCTGATCCTTCTGGTATATTGCTATCCACAAATTAGTAGTTTGCTGTGTCAAAATTGTAATCGTCCCATTTCTCGTTGAGCCGACGTGACAGTAAGCCCTGGTCATTCTTGTAAAGGTATAGGTCCATGTACGATGTTCCATCTGGGCTATCAGTGGTTTCCTTCAAATTCAGTAAAGGGGTAAATATCCTTAGCAGCGTCACTAAGAGCATCCCTAAATCTTCCATTGAGTCAAACGTCTTCTGCGCAGCGTCACGAAGAGCTGCTGGGACTCATCAAGTCCTCGCCTGGCACAATGTCAGAATATTAGGGGCCAACAGAAAAACGTTGAATACAATCAGAGAGGTGTACCGGGGTATTTTTGGCTGATTTCCAACCTGATGGATCAACAGAGCGCATACTTTGGCTAGGAAATAGTGTGTATTTGAGATGTCGGAAACTTTGTTTGAGCATAGTTTTTTGGAATAGTTGAGAGCTGAGCAGAGAGGCGATAGTGCTCAAGCTTGGCATTCGTGTGCACATGTGCTTCATGCACGTTGTCCACATGAACAGCTGCAATAGAAGCGTGACTGGGATACAAATCATCACAGGGATCACTGCCGGTTTTTGTGATGTTTTCAGAAATATGCGGTCTTGTCTGTGGGGCCATATGACTTCTTGTCAGTGGGACGGCATCGTTTTTCACCATCTTTCCAATGTTGCGTTTAGTTGCAACCTATCTGTTGATACAATCTTGATGCACACATATTAATTATATTATAATTTGGTACACACGGTATTTAGCATGCTGTGATTATCAATCCTAAACAAACACCACAATATCTCAGAGGTCTAGAGGAACAATTACTTGTGATCGTATTTCAAACGTAAACTTCCCATAAACATTGCAATTATAATTTCTTCTTTTGTAGGAAATAGACTTCGAGACTGTGATAGCTCACATATATCTGATATTATAACAGTAAGTATATCTGGTAATAGTTTCTGTTCTGAGAAAACATCTCTGGAACTGTGTGTGTGTTTGTCGAACCTGACCTTTCGATAAGCTTTCATTAATGAAACCCAGCCAGATAACCCAGTCAAAGAAAAGAGAGGAGATTTAATTAACCCAGCATTTCGTTTGTCCAATTTCAGTTTCACACGAATCTAAGTTATTCACAATCTAAAAGTGAAAGAGGTTTTTGGGTGAGGTGGGGGGGGGGGGGAGGGGGGTAGTGTATGTAGGTTCACTGTCTTTTAGCAATACTACACATGGTTTATTTTTGCCAGAATAACCCCCGACTGACAGAACTGAATCTGAGTCACAATGAATTCCGGGAGGCAGCGGGAAAGATTCTTGGTCCAGCCTTGGGTGAGTGAAGATGATACTTGTCCGTGTTGAAGAATACTTAAACCACATTGTTCTCCAGTCAATCTTAGTCCGCATTGTCCTGCCAACAATGCTTCTTTGAGATGGATATTCATTCATTGCACGTGCAAATCAAAGTACCATCTACATGTATATTTAAACTAGGCCAAAAAATCCCAGTTAGTGATCTCAGTCTCAGTTATAGTCATACCGTGGCTGTTATTTGGAACAGTTACACTTTTGAGAGCCTGAAATGTTTCCAGACAACCCATACTCGAATATCAGATGTTGAACTTCGAATTTTGCTAATTCAGTCATGTCTATTCTTAGGGAACAGTCCTTCTTTTTCCTTGGTTACAACATAGCCTCACAGACGTAGAATATTATAACCTTATCTTGGAAAATCAAGGATCTTGGAATCTTTATACATTCTACAACGTCTGATTATGGCCTTACATTCTACAACGTCTGATTATGGCCTTACATTCTACAACGTCTGATTATGGCCTTACATTCTACAACGTCTGATTATGGCCTTACATTCTACAACGTCTGATTATGGCCTTACATTCTACAACGTCTGATTATGGCCTTACATTCTACAACGTCTGATTATGGCCTTACATTCTACAACGTCTGATTATGGCCTTACATTCTACAACGTCTGATTATGGCCTTACATTCTACAACGTCTGATTATGGCCTTACATTCTACAACGTCTGATTATGGCCCCTACATTCTACAACGTCTGATTATGGCCTTACATTCTACAACGTCTGATTATGGCCTTACATTCTACAACGTCTGATTATGGCCTTACATTCTACAACGTCTGATTATGGCCTTACATTCTACAACGTCTGATTATGGCCTTACATTCTACAACGTCTGATTATGGCCTTACATTCTACAACGTCTGATTATGGTCTTACATTCTACAACGTCTGATTATGGCCTTACATTCTATAAGGTCTGATTGTAGTCTGACTAAAACGTTTCTGAAGTAAGTCGAGTATCACTTATAGTTATAAAGTTTGTTGTCAATCTGAGTATCCCATAGACATTAAAACATGTAGCCATATAGGCAGAGATATACGCTCTAAACTCAGTGTAAGGGATAACCGTCCTTATCGAATGCCATTATACCTGACCAAAACGCTTCAAAAAGTATGATTTGCACTTGTACCTCGTCTTCTTGTTTATCAGTATAAATAACGTCTTGTATATCAGTGTTGTTTTTATTCGTTATATAGTCCAAGAGCTCACATAGCTCCGAGGTCCTAGAACTCCGAGCTCAAAGATCATCGAGTTCCAAGATCTCCGAGCTCCAACTGACCTATCCTATAATAGCTGGGGGCCCGCGTTCGCTAGAACTATCGCTCAAAAGACTGTTCTAATGAATGATTGATACTTGTCAGACTCGTGATAATTGGAATTCGACGGAAAGATACCGACGTGCGGACATAGTGTCGTTTTCATAAGCTGTGTTTTCGAGAGACTTGGATGCACTGGGTGATGTTTCCAGCGACCAAATCGTAAAATGGTGAGGACCTGAGCCATCACCCTTTTTTCCTTACTTTAAAGCATATGCATCATAACCATAAAAAAGTGTGAAGACTATCACCTTTGTTCTGGCTGTATACAAAAGATTTAAATTAATGTACTGAGATAAAAAAAATTATCAGTTTCTGGCACCTTTTTATCAGCACCAGTTAATTGTCTTTCGACTCCTGCGTTTTCAGTTCACTTTCACGCCATGTTTGGAATTGGAACTGTGAGAGCCAGAGTAAATCTGGTGTCCGTCACGGCGAACCACTGGTCAACGATGGCATCTTCATTCACCTATGACAACCTTTGATTAAAGAAGAACAGCTAACGTTCGTTGTCCTACAGGTTGCTTTACGGACTAGTTTGTTTTTACATCAGAGGCACCAAAAATTGCACGGCGATAAACTTCTTTTGCACTAATGCAAAGCTTTTGATAAATGCAACCTGTCAACCCAATTGGTTTGAAATGAGTGACGGTTAAAAGGAGACGTCGAGTGTTTTAAAGACAATTCGAGCCGTCACGCTCTCTGCAAGCGTTGTGAAGCTGTAACTTTCCAATGTTATAAAGGTACCAGTTTTATCCTTGTAGAACGATGAATCATACGAGCTACGTATTCCGTTTGTCTATCCGTCACATGACATACATCATATAATATAAACACTGGTTTTACTGGAAAGTTGGAGGTTCTATAAAGTTTTAGGGGCAGTTGACGAAATATTAAAACTGAATTCGTTCTGTTCATGCGCTTGTGGTTATCCATAAAAGGCACATGTACCATTCAAAACAGTGTTCAAAAACAGCGACACTTCCTGTTCAAAAGTATATCGCTCACTTATCTCTGAATGTTTCAGTGCCACCTCGGTACTCACAGAATGTAACAGTGCCACCTCGGCACTCACAGAATGTAACAGTGCCACCTCGGCACTCACAGAATGTAACAGTGCCACCTCGGCACTCACAGAATGTAACAGTGCCACCTCGGCACTCACAGAATGTAACAGTGCCACCTCGGCACTCACAGAATGTAACAGTGCCACCTCGGCACACACAGAATGTAACAGTGCCACCTCGGCACTCACAGAATGTAACAGTGCCACCTCGGCACTCACAGAATGTAACAGTGCCACCTCGGCACTCACAGAATGTAACAGTGCCACCTCGGCACTCACAGAATGTAACAGTGCCACCTCGGCACTCACAGAATGTAACAGTGCCACCTCGGCACTCACAGAATGTAACAGTGCCACCTCGGCACTCACAGAATGTAACAGTGCCACCTCGGCACTCACAGAATGTAACAGTGCCACCTCGGCACTCACAGAATGTAACAGTGCCACCTCGGCACTCACAGAATGTAACAGTGCCACCTCGGCACTCACAGAATGTAACAGTGCCACCTCGGCACTCACAGAATGTAACAGTGCCACCTCGGCACTCACAGAATGTAACAGTGCCACCTCGGCACTCACAGAATGTAACAGTGCCACCTCGGTACTCACAGAATGTAACAGTGCCACCTCGGCACTCACAGAATGTAACAGTGCCACCTCGGCACTCACAGAATGTAACAGTGCCACCTCGGCACTCACAGAATGTAACAGTGCCACCTCGGCACTCACAGAATGTAACAGCGCTTTTTCTGTTTGTGGGATATTTCTTCATTCTTTGTAATTCGAACGTATGAAATTATCGTCGCGAAAACACGTCGTGGTCCTCGCTTATCTCGATGCAGGGCGCGAATACTACGGAAGCCGGCACATATTCGCGTAAGAGTGATGTCATGTTCTTGACTTTACTGACCGTCGTTGAAACTTCATGCAACAGTTTCCATAAAATTACCACACCGTCATGCTACGCAGACTGCAATATAGACACGCCAGTTTGTGAAACACACACACACACACCCACACACACACACACACACACACACCTGACAAATGAAACACTACAGAAGCGCGTAAATAATCATTTCGCGCAATACGCGAATGACGGGTCTATCAAAATAGCTGTTTTTACTTTTTTTTCCTTTTCTTTATTTCAACTGTAGTGAGTTTCAGGTTTCAATGAACATTGCAACGACAACCAAATTTTGAACCCCTCGATCTCATTGGATGAGGTTTTAAAATATCCGAGTCCCTGTTTCGCTCAATATGAACGCCAACCTTACGACATTCGACCTCCCAACTCTAACCTTCGCGCTTGACCTTACGTCGTCCTTACATACATTTGACACATACCCTCCAACATACTAATCATATTCATAGGGCTTTAAGCATGCATGGCGTCCTACTAATATATCGCATTATATATTTTTCTTTACACGTTTATTGATTTCATTCTTTCAGCTCGCAATTCTAGTTTGGTAATGTTGGACTTGAGCTGGAATCATTTGCGATGTAAAGGAGCCATTGATATCGCTAAAGGCATTGAGGTAAGTGCAGCTGACAGGAATCAAGTGGGGATCATGTATGGTACCCTTTTCGACTAACATCGATTGCTAGACAATTACCCATAACATGTTTACAAATGTCTTCATATATACCCACGGAATATTCTTTTCAAATCAGTCTGATTAAAATTAGACCTAAATGTCACTGAGCTATTAGGCCTAAGAAGAAGCCCATCTGGGTTGTGTCCGCTGCCCTCTAAATTGAAATGTAACAAAGATCAAATCGGCTGAGTCGATCAATCACGTCAAGCTTGAAGCTATTGGTGGGCATCCATGTAGGCTTTAAATCAGAGCGAAGCGATAGTTGGGTCTTATTTTAATCAGACCGCCGTTCAAATTTAAGAGCTATGGATGGTATTAAATCAGTGATTAACTCTGAAATGGCCATCAACACACACACACCAAAAATAAATACAATTTTTGGCGTTAAAAGTAGGATCAAAGATGGCGCCAGCTCTCCCCTAACTTTATATGGTTGAAGTATATTCAGCCCCTTGATCTTCCTGTCACAAAAGTATCATCTATTGTGAGACAAATGATTACATAATATTGCCAGTTTTACGTGAATTTACCATTACAGAAGAATAGCAGTATACATACATTAAACTTGGGCTGGAATGGCTTCGCATATGGAGGGGCTCTAGCGATGGGCGAAGCACTTCAGAAAAATACCACGCTTACCGACCTTGACCTCACGTGCAACCGAATTCATCCACCAGCGATGTTACAGTTTATGAAAGGATTCCTGAAAAACAAGACATTGATAAGATTAAATGTAAGACTTTCATAAGATTAAGTGTAAGAAATGATACAGAATTACCTCTTCATGCCTCGTCATGTTTCATGTCATATAACAAGATAAGATTAAATATTAAATGTAAGAAATGTTACAGATTAATACCTCGTCATACTTCACGCAATATTTATGATGACACTGATGTATTATTCTCCAATACATGTTTCAGTGTACTGATATTCCAAATACAGACGTCAGCAAGGACTTGCTGTTAAGGGTCACACAAGGAACTTACGTAGTCCTTCAACTTAAAGTTTAGATAATTGTAAATTTAAATTATTCAACATATTCCTGATAATTTATACTCTTGTTTATTTTCTTCCTGAAATGAGTACTATCGAAATAAGTTACTGGAATGTCGTCACCATCTACACAACGTATATCATTAGTTTTCTGATTTTAGCTGAGTGACAATCCTATTACGGCAGTATTTACAGCTGTACTGTTGGCGGGAATAAGAGACTCACCTCACATGGCTCTGAAATACCTGATATTAGACGTGAGTATTAGAATCGCAAGCAAACATCATAGTACGGTATCATTGATGGAAGATTCAGATCAGAGAGTCAGTCTTCTTCCATGAAGATTCAGATCAGAGAGTCAGTCTTCTTCCATGAAGATTCAGATCAGAGAGTCAGTCTTCGTCCATGAAGATTCAGATCAGAGTCAGTCTTCTTCCAGGAAGATTCAGATCAGAGAGTCAGTCTTCTTCCATGAAGATTCAGATCAGAGAGTCAGTCTTCGTCCATGAAGATTCAGATCAGAGAGTCAGTCTTCTTCCAGGAAGATTCAGATCAGAGAGTCAGTCTTCTTCCATGAAGATTCAGATCAGAGAGTCAGTCTTCTTCCATGAAGATTCAGATCAGAAAGTCAGTCTTCGTCCATGAAGATTGAGATTAGAGAGTCAGTCTTCGTCCATCAAGATTCAGATCAGAGACTCAGTCTTCGTCCATGAAGATTCAGATCAGAGAGTCAGTCTTCGTCCATGAAGATTCAGATCAGAGAGTCATTCTTCTTCCATGAAGATTCAGATCAGAGAGTCAGTCTTCTTCCATGAAGATTTATACCAGAGAGTCAGTCTTCGTCCATGAAGATTCAGATCAGAGAGTCCGTCTTCTTCCATGAAGATTCAGATTAGAGAGTCAGTCTTCGTCCATGAAGATCCAGATCAGAGAGTCAGTCTTCGTCTATGAAGAATTTCGGCATCCACTATCGAAAGACCTAATTCATAAAAACAATTTTACCTTCGAACTATATACAAGCTAGATCCTTGTAAGAGAGAAGCGGCCAACATTATTCAGTATGATAGTAAATTTACGCTATTTAGAATCCTATCTCCGAACTTGCTCTATTGCGGAAGCTGAAGTGATTGAGTGGTTTAGATCGCAATTATCTGGCGCGCGAGTTTATGTCAATCCCCCATGAACGGGCCTCACCCATCCAACTTGTGCTTCACTAAAAATATGTCATACCAGTACTGACTTGGTTATAGGTTGTAACGTTGATTAACAGTTACGGTTAATTTGGATAAAACCCACGATGGTGGATCATGGCTGATCAATAAATGTCAAGCTTTGTGAAAGTCTAATGTTGATAGAATCTCAGTCGCAAAACATATGGATAAATATGAAGAACTATTATATAGGCTTACCGTCGTTATCAGTCAGCTGCAAGTTAAAACGAGTTAATGCATGATGTTGAGTCACGTGTCATCAGCACGTTTTGTGCACATACCATGTACTTTGTAGCTATTTGGCGATTGTTGGCTTGGGAACAAAGGCCCTGTCTCATATGAATGACGAATATCTTATTCTTACATGTTATATTTGAAATGCAGGTCCCATGTTCAGGTCCCATGTTCAAATGAGAATAAATCTCTTCGTTACTCATTTGGAACAATTGTCTCTTTGCAGGGTATCGTTGTAGACGAAGAGTTCCTGAACATTATGGACGTCGTTCAGGCAAAGCGTGAGTTTTACGTCAGTTACGAATCAGCCTTACCCTTGAACCGCTTAAACAGGGTAAACCTTCTAAAAGAGTACGAGAGAAAGAAGGAGGTATTTACCTTAGATCCCATAGAGATGCTCTACCTACTGAAGGAGAAGATGAGAGCGGTCGACTTCTTCTGGAAACTCGATAAAGATAAAACAAACTCTGTTACGAAAGATGAACTACACGCATTGTTCAAGGTATGTAAATGTAGCTGTGTGATGGATTACTTCATGTCCAGGTACGGGTGTCTCTTTAGTATGCTTTAACCTAAGTTGTATCTATGCATTTTTGTGTCCGGCTCAGATTCCAGTTACATTGAACTGGAATAAAGCCTTAAAAAGCAATACCGGCCTTCAACTGACCACTATGGATACCATTTTGAAGCATCGGACAACTTCAACATGGCAAAAATCAGAATCGGTACAATTCTAAACGTGTAGAAATCTGTTGGCGGTAGTATGGATGCCATTTTGGGATACAGGTATAGTTTGATTGCATGGGGAAGCCATTTTCATATTGAGAATCATATATTTTAATGGCATTCCAGTTGCTATGGACGCCATCCTGATCACAGTACAGCTTCACAAATTGGTGTTTTCAGTGTCTAAATTGGCAAAAGCGTTTTCAATTTGCCATTGGTTCTCTTTGTTGCCATCATCTAAAGCTATGGTTCGTCTAAAAAGAATTCGTACCATGGCAGAATATAATCCATGAGCTAGACCACTTACTGGTACCATCTTGAGGGGCAAAACGTCATGATGATTTTAATATTAGATTATATATGTAGAGTACAAAAAATCATGCTGGCCATGTCCGGTCGGTAGCTTAGTGGCACAAAGTGGGTCAATCCAAGATGGCGGCAAATAGTTGCTATAATCCACAAGCTGCTATATGTAATCGACCTAATTTTCACTGATGGTTTTCAAATTGAACATATTGGTGTGTCTCAGTTGTTTTGCAAATTTACTCATACTCCTCCTTTGGAGATCCCATTTGCAGATAAAAGTTACCTCCCCTTGATCCACCAGGTGGCGCTGTCTGCACATGCGTACTCGAGCTCGTTCTCTTCTTCCCTCAGCAACACGAGACATGTTGACGTGAGGGGAGGTCGGCATGGGCACATTTATGTGACAGCAGGTTTGATTTGATAAAAAATATTGAACATTGTTTATAAATGTCTTATATGTGTGGCTCAAATCTACACCTACTATCATTGATGCCAGACTCCCAACAGTGGTGGTTGGGACGCCGATTTGTAGTTCCAGTCTCGAGATGCAGCGTGAGCCACCTGTGATGATCTAGATCTGGTAACCTGAAAATACTCTTAGAGATTTCCCCTGTCGTGAAAGAAGCGTAGGGATGTCAAAGAGCAATCAATAAGACGGCGAAGAAGAGGGGTATGTAAATACCGAACCCAGGCCGACTACTGGGGAACCAGTAGATCATGTTGTTGTAGCCGTCTTGACCGCTCTGTGAAATCCCTCCGCCTCCGGCATGGCTGTTAGTGATACTTACCTCAGGCTTCGAACTTGCTTGCTGGTCTTGACTGTGGTGTTGTTCGTCCCCCCCCCCCCCCCCCCTCTCTCCGAGAGGGCTAGTGGACTATGCGCTGGGCTGCTACTACAAGTCTCAGTGATGTCACCCTGTCAGTCTGTACGAGATGTTTCGCAAATAGAAGCTGGTAAAAGTCGAGTTGGCTGTGCCTGCGCAGGACTGGGCTATATCATCTGACGATAGGTTCCTCCACAGGTGCCAGGAAATGGCGCGAAGATACTGATGCTAGTAGAGAAGGGGCATCCATTGCAAGTTGATACGCCTCGTGAATCATCTTCAGCCAGGTTGCTATCATATACTTGGTAACATCGGATGCTGGATCTGTGCAAAGTAGATAATTACGGATGGCTCTACTGAATAGAGAAGGAGCTCATCTTCCCATCCGTTGGCGAAGTCCGAAAGTGCCGGAATCGAGGTGTTGTTCGCAAACGCCAAAACGAGTAGGCTCATTCCTTGTATGAATTCCGGGACCGGGCGGAAGAATGTTCTGGACCAACCCTCCGCTCCGGTGTGGGACTTTCTCTCCAAAGCGTGCAGTTCAGTTATCCCTGTTCCTAAGGTGAAGCCCGTAAGGAAAGCTGTAAGATAGTGTTTTCACTGGACTTGACTGTAGAAAGTTCGAGTGAAAACCTAAATAACGCTCTCAGGATGACCGCAAATGTTCCACCTGTTTGAGTTCGTCGAGGTTGTAATGCGATAGCTCGGAGTAGTGCAGAAATGCTGCCGGTCTGGCTGATGTCCACCCTCGTAACACCTTGGCTAGGGTTGACCTGTATCTTTCGATGGCTCAAGCTGATGTTCACACTCGTGGACGGGCGTAGCACCTTGACTAGGGCTGATCTGTAAACTTCACTGGTAGTGATCTGAAACTTCTTTCCAGATGTAGATGGAGTTGAAATATGTCGCTACCGAAGTAGAGGCAGCAACGGGATGGATTCCTCGTGACCGGCACTTGAAACTGATTCAGTTGAGGTGTGGAAGATCGGTTAGATGATACCGTAGTTTCCGCAACTGTTCTAGATGAAAGCTATTTCTGTGAGGTAATCTCGCTGAACTGCGATGCAGCCACAGTGGCACGATGAGAATTATGACGCAGTCATGCTGTGTGATCTTTAGAGGAACTTCCTGTATCATGGCGATTGGCAGGAAGGCATAGGCCAGGGAGTTGTCCCACTTGATCAATGAGGCGTCGATGGCCAGGATTTGCATATCTATGATGAAGCTGAAGAATAGTTTTATTTCTGCCATGGCTCTTGTCGCAAACAGGTCTCTCAGAGGTTATCCCCAACAATGTAATCTGCTGGAATACCTCTTTGTGGGGCGCCACTTCGTCTGGATGATCTTGTCTGGACGGGATAAGTTATCTTCGATGATGCGACAGGCTGTAGGCTGTCCGTCGTCCTGATGTGGCGGCCCGTCTTTGGCATTGTGGGTTGTGTCCAGTGGAGTAAGGTCCTGGTTTCCTGGAATTCTAGCCACGATCCGGACTCCCCGCCCCCTCTTTGCTTGTGTGAAAGATGACTGTCGAGTTGTCGAAGCTCACGAGACCATCTCTGGAATTGAGTGTTCCGGTGTCCATGAGTGGAACCCGTCGTGTGGACGGCAGTGTCCCGGTGTCCAAGGACTACATCATTATACAATGACTCTTGCGAACTTTGCATGTTGTAGCTACTTGATGAAGATGAAAGATTCGTTGAAGAACTGCTTGTTTCCCTCTTAATTACATCATGCTCGATTTGGAGGATAACAAACATGTGTAGGGTGGTATGCGGGGGAGGTGGTGGTGGTGGGAGGGGGGGTGTGTTGAAGGGACTTTATTCTGCCAAATATTCGGTGAGTACACATGATGTTACTATCCAAACTATATATTTCGGTCGAGCTCTACCAAATAATGTCAAGAAATTCAAGATGGCCCTCATGATGGAATCACGATGGCATCACGATCTTGGAAGGTAATTATGGTCTTTAATTTGGTTTTTATTTTCATATTTCTTCCTAAAGAACTGCAAAAACTAATAAAAATGATAGATACTACTCAGCTTTGGCAAAATAAATTATTTTCGTGAGCTTACAGCCAAAATATCTTGAGCAAAAGATGGACTTATTAAGTTCACAAATGTGATTTTCTGGGGACACCATGCGGCCGCCATTTTGAATTTTCCCATGAACATTTGCGCCTAGAATACTGCAATTAGGCTAAACATGGCCTAAACTATTCAGTCAGGCATAAACTATTCAGTCAGGAAGTTTCAGCTTGCTAGCTGTCTTCTATACCGAAATAGCTTGGAAACTTTTAAAAAGTGCCCATGATTTCCCGCCTTGGTCAGGTAGGGTTACCGTTCATTGGTTGCCATATTATTCAGACTATGTTGCCACACCATACAGCACATGATCTGCTTCACTATATTAGATCAGCCATTGTGTAAAATTGGACAGGAATTGAACAGAAAGAAAGACCTGTAGCTTGACCAAGAGATTTTTCTTTGATCCTCATGGCTTTTCGTAGCTTTTGGGACGCCATCTTGGATTGACCCACTTTTTGATACTTAGCTACCACTCTGACATGGCCAGCAGGGTTTTTTGTCACCTACAGGCATCACATGATAAGAAAAACATCATTAAGCTTTGCCCGTCAAGATGGTACCAATAAGTCAAATTTCGGGTCCTAGCTCATGGATTAATATGGGCTTGGTATGGAACTGTGGAGAGAACATTTAGTTAATATATATTTTTTTAATTTCTCCCCAGATAATATCTAGAGGGAAATTCGCCATTGGTCACTTATCTCGAGGGATATTATCTCGGGGGAAATTAAAACAAATATTATCAATGTCCCCTTCACTGTTCCGTAGTTTGGCATAGCTATACGACCATGCAGTCGTAATATTTAGGAGTGTTAAATCACATTCATGACCTCTCTGGATTTTCTCATATTTGAGGAAATTAGAAGTCAAACAATGTGTCATATACTTCATTCCCTTTGAACTCAGACGTATGTTTTCGTGATAGTTTTGACTGGAGCGACGCCCACGTGTAATTCCCTCTACCACATCAAATAGACCGTTCTTCAACGTATTCTCATTATAAACACAGCTTGTCTGTGAACACGGCGAGACACGCTCTAACGCCGTCCATTCATCGGCTGTTATTTTAAACGGACTGTTCAAATAATAACTGTACTACCTGATCTGCGTGCAGGGCTGGTACGGAGATTGAAGACCTGCATCGTGGAGGATGTTTGTTGCTAGAGAAGGAATAATGGGAAATATCGATCAATGCAAAAATCAAGATAGACATACCCAATAACCTGTCAGCGCCAGGTGTCGCTTCAGAAATGCGCCATGGTTCAATTTTGGTTGGTGACGACAGCAAATATTGTTTTTTGGAACAAATTTTCGGAATTGCCATGTAATGGCTCCATCCCATTGATTATGTATGCATATTTACCATTGACATTTTAAGGTCTAAATTAATAATGGCAACGAAGCACTCTCGTGAGGATCTGGTTTGAGCCGAGAGGGACCAGCCTGTATACACTCTCGGAATTTAATGTTGGCCCTTTGATTCGCTATGCATGTGAACTTAAGTGTATAAACAAAATGGTTTCGCATAACTAAATCGTTTCCAAGCTGAACCCAGTCATTTCCAAATTGAACCATATGTATGCATTTGATACTACATCTAACCCCAGAGATCTGGGTGATTCCATTTTGGGCTTCACATATCCAAAAATAGAAACAAACTTGCGGAGAAAGTACCAACACGAGCTGTACTATATATTATTAGCGAAGAAGACGGGATGAATCTGTTTCACTCGAATGTCCATATATGCAGATATTTCCGAAGCTTTTTCCTTTCCTTTTGCAGGAGGCGGGGATTCCGGCCACACAAGCTTCAATAGACAAAGCTATGGCTTTCATTGATCAAGATGGCGATGGTCAGATTACCATGAAGTACGCAAATCAGTTTCTTCTAATCCCTTCGATACAAAATATTTACAATATAAAATATGTGTTAACTGTCATATTATTAAGAATGATGTGCCAAATTAGCGCACGGGAATCATAAACTGATTTAAAGTCGGCGTGATACCCGACGTTTGACGAGTAGTGTCTAAGCTTGAGTGGTGATATTTTCTTACTTTATGCATTTAACTCAGTTATCGATTAAACGCTTCCATGTGTTGATTAACATCAAACCAGGGTAAGTTAACGCATGATGTACATTTCTTTCATTTACAGTGACTTCTTAGTCGCAGACAGGAAGATCAAGCGATATTCGCGCGCCAAAGCAGCAAAACGGTCCGAGTTGGCCCTCATATCTTCTGAAAAGGAGAAAAGATATTCACAAGCGTACAAAGGAGCTGAGTTCAATGAAGTGACCAGTAAAGTGGAATTGTCGGGCGATAGACTTATCAAAGAAATGGTAGACGCCGCTATGCGAGCCAATGATAGCAATAGCAATACTTTACAAGTGCCTTCTGATTCTCCGCGGATTGGCGGACTAACGCCTTTGACCGACAGGAGGCGCTCCAGTGTGATTTCTCTGTACGACAGGAGACGTTCTAGTCTGCCGGCCCTTTTCGATATGGACAGGAAGTCACTGCAGTCACCAGCCTCACTCGGAGGGAGTAGTTCACCTGACATGCCAGACAAATGAGCATTATTGTGTCAATGATACAAATAATAGTGTATGGGAGGGGTGCCTATTGGTGGAGGGGGGGGGGGTCTCATATCGGGAATCAGGAGTCAAATATATTCAACGATTTCTGTTCACCAGAACTTGCTATTTTAATCGTCTTTGTTGTGGTTGTGGTGTAGTTTGGAAATATTGTGAACATGTGACAAGGTGCAATGTGGAACCATCATAATATCTTATTAGCAACATATGTTTAGAGAAAAAATCAGTTTGGTTTCATGTTGTACCACACTGAATGTGAAAGGTGAAACTTGAGAAAAAGATATAAGATTCATTCATTGAATACTCCTGTATTTCAAGATAACATAATATACAGACCTATGCTAAGAACCAGTTTTGCATTAGGATTTTTTGTGGGCGTTGACGCCTGTCCGAACTCTTCACAATGGCGTTGTCTGCTGCAGCGGACACGGACGACTGGTTTTCCCAGTCGATCCTTTCAGTTTTGTGATGGCCGATATGGCAGATGATAGGATGGATAACTATCCGAAGAAATTTCAAGAAAGACATATGTATAAAGCATGGCAAGCTGGCAGGCGAAGCACACCCCTGTTACATAACACTGTGCTACCTATAGTAGGGCCCATTATCGTATTGTCACACAAAGAACCAAAAAGTAGTCTCTACCGTACAACCCTTCGTGTGATAGATCAAAACAATTTAATACCAGGCGTGTAATGGGAGCAAGTGTGGATGAATGTCAAGTCTATTTGGACTAACGTGATATTCACGTGCAGTGATAGAAACACTTCAGGGATGTTAGAAACGAACTGGTTCCTTTTTTGACTCCTTTTAAAGAAAATATATTCGATGTAGGAAAGGTTTAGCTCAGAATTGCCTCCCAAAATCTATGTTATATCAAATGACAAAGCTATGTAAAATCTGGAGACAATAAAAGAACGGTCAACTAGAGGACCAGGTATATAAATGTCTTTGTCCATAGTAGTTGTATCGATTCGACCTATTTCTCTCAACATCAAACATGTACATCCAAACTCTATACGAATTGTGATAACGAATAATTAACCTCGAATGTATTAAGTTGCTTCTGTAAATATTACCCACAATCATGTTTTATAATCTAACTATATGAAGAAGCAGCAATAACGATAGGTTGAGTGAATTCAATACTGAAAAAAACGATTTCAGAGAATGTTGAAAAATGTTGAAACTCTGGCCAATACTATTGTTTGTGGTTTACCTAATATATGGTTTCACATACGTTAATAGTGTGATGCATTGCGGGTTCATCAGTGCATGTAGAAGTTTTTTGTTATAGCTGGAATTTCTCTTTAGAGTTTGGTGGTTCAAACAGGACCTCTGAGTGAACATTGGCGCTGCGAGCTGGTCCTCGCCGGAATGGGGGTGGAGTTTATCGACAACCAGGTTGTCAATTTACTGAAGAACGTGCAAGAAGTGCATGGATGATGATATGATTCTCAAGTTCAGTTCTTTAGGACATGGGTTGATTTGAGGGAGTGTCCTTTGTTAGGTTAGACACTCGGCTGTTCGTGATGAATGTTCCCCGAGGAGAGGAGGGTGGTTAGAAACTGGTTCGCCAGTGCTATACCTCAGCTTGTAGCTAGCGAGAATTTCCCTCCATAGAAGGTCGTTGGTACAAAAACATATGCTCACCCGCAGAAGTGAAGTCTGTGATATGATATTGGAGAATATACAATATGCTATATTAGCATACGATATATTATATATGCTAATTACATGAACTCTCCAAGACAGAGAGAGCATCCCAGCATCAAACTATTGCTCTGGGAGGATATAGTTCACATGAAAATTATTTTATATAAATTTAAATAAATTTTACGTTTGTTTTCTGGATTCAGATCAGTCGTCTTTGTCCTTGTTCATCTTCGCTCACACCAATATCAATAATGACATCACGATAAGCCATGCCATAGATGCCATAGGCTGTATGATGGTAAGGGAGAAACAACAATTCCTATTTAATCAGCGAGAGCCTTATTCTAGCAAGGAAATGTTGGGACACAGTATGAGCTTCGAGAGATTAAATATTATTCAAATTCAAGAAGGACACATCTTTTTCCAATAAAGAAATTTCTTAATAGTTTTTATATAAATCAGCACTGTTATACACATCAGTTATAAACAGCGAGAGTTACAATATCATCGTGTGCCATGGATGTCCCTTGCCTCGCAATAACCACAGAATTAGAATTCAGAAAGCACATGCTTTTTTTGTTACCAGGTTTCATCTCTTCTTAATATAAGAACGAAAACGAAAAATAAATTTGACACATTCCTATCTATTTCCACGCTATTTGTATCAATTTGAGATGGTTGCCATAATCATAGTAGAATCAAATTACATAGATGTTTAACAATATACATATACTTAAACTACAACATCGAATGGATTATTCATTTGAATTTTTTTTTTTTTTTTAAGTTGTTCCACGATAACATTAACATCAGTAAACAACTTTTGTTATGATTCATTCTTTAACCTTGTGCTTGAAGCATCATGGTAAATCTGAAATGGGATCGTGCGAAACTGGAGTTTTCAACATTTTTTTGTCATTAAGAAAAATACAGTTTCATCACTTCAACGTATGCATTTGGCAAAATCTATCTATTCCACATTTCACCCTGATATTTCAGTCACATTTTGAGTTTATCCGTGTTAGCCTAAAGAAATAACAAATACATTCGATATTGCAAAGACCTAAAAGAGGCACCAAATCAGAATGGATGTTTGATGGATCCGGCAGACAAATGAGGCGGGGGGGGAGAGAGGTTTGTCGAACCTTGCACTAGAGGTCCCACAATATGGTTTAATGGTTTTTACATCTATGGAAGATGTAGATAACGAAACATTTGATAAAACGCCTTGTTTCCATGGCAACCACAGGACAAAATAACTCATCTTATAGGAATGTAAATAATTTGATCAATATCTCAACATTTTCCTTATCCTTGAAGCTAGGGAGATTAAACTTGCTACCATGTACTCTTGAGTCACGCTCTACCAGAAAATGCAAAAATATCCAAGATGGCAGCTTTGGTGACGTCACAGTGACCTCATTTTTCTAGGAAAAATTTGGTCTAATTTTGGACTGATTTTTCGAATTTTTTGTTTATGTATTTTTTATCGCATTAGCTGATGATAATTATCTGATATGAAATAAAATAATTTTGGCCACTTTTACCTCACAAAAATAAAAAATCTAAAAGAAACATGGCCAAGATACCATTTTTGTTGTGCCAATAAGGCCGCCATCTTGAATATACTCACGAAGCTTTGTTCATAGGGTTTTGTGAGTAGACTGAAAGTTACTCTCACGTGATGCGCTATAACGTCTAAAATGTAAACTCTCAATGTACCAGGAAGAAGTGCACTTAAAGTGGGAGGAGGGGGGCGGGGGAAAAATCTCGCGCCCCATCTCAGCTTTTATATTTATTGACCGTTATGGAGTCAAACGCTACCCGTCCAAGTAAACGGAATCAAAAGATCGCCGCTATGATGACGTTAGGATGACGTAATATTTAATAAATTTCATTCCTGCAGATGTTTTGGACTGATTTTTCAGTTTCTTATTAGTGCAATTTTCCACAAATAACCCGAGGACTATGTTAGAATATAAATATGTTTTTGAAGTAAAAATTTACTGGACACATCTATGCCAGAAAAGCCAATAATCTAGATCGATAACTGCCAAAATGAAGTCGCCAGCGCAGGTTCACTCATGATACCTTGCTCTGAGTGGTTTGCAAATTCACTAAAAATGGTGTTGACATGACAAGCCGAATCTTCCCAAAGTGTTAGCTCTCATGACCGGCAAAGAATCACTAAGGTACAGGGACGACTGATTTGCCCCGCTCGAAAAGGCTTCTACTCACTTGCATGGATTTCGGAATCGTTATTCTGGTTCAGTTATTATGCATGCGGACCACTCGAGCTGCTTGTTGTTGATAAGGCAATCACAGCAAAATATTGTACAACTCTCTTTCCAAAAGATAATACTCGTAGACACACATACATGTTTAGGAACCAGCTTTCATGTGGTAAGCGATAACATATAATGGTGAAGAAGCGACATTACTCTACAGGTCGATGGTATTATGACGGTAGTGCCTTCAAAAACATCACCAAGCGAGAATTTCTGATGCTATATGGCGTTTCCGTATTCCAGTCATATGCTTCAACTGGCAATAGTCATTTGTGAGTTTTTGTGGGCGACAGACTTAAGAAAGGGCCGTCTTAACAATTAAGAAACCCCAATATGTCTTCCATTTTCATACAAGGATAAAGAGATTAAACTTACTAGATATATCACACGCCTAACTTGGGAGCGAATTATTTTCAGGTAAAATCAAATCAATAACACAAACCAAATAGAAGATAGGCATATACCGTTTCTCAACCCAGAGAAACCGAGTGTATGAGGGTCCTGAATTATTATTATCATTATCCATATCATTTCATCTTATCATTTAGTACCCTACATAGTTCAGTAAACATTCAGAGAACGTGTCCTTCCATGGGAACCACTTACTAGATAGCAACCCCTTTTTGACACATGACGCTCTGCTAAGAATTATATCCCCTTTATTAATACACCGTGTTAAAAATAAATTAATACCCACACGGGGTTAGATCAAGGACGAGTTGGTCCGATGTGGGGATAATATGTCGCGATATGACTGAAACATGTTGAAAGCTAGGTTAAAATTCTACTCACTCTAATCAATTGCGGGGTGTTTGACCTTTGCCACAATAGCTTAGTGCAACATACACGTACAAGTATAATTGTTGTTCAGTGTCAGTGTTGAAAGTCAGTGATTCAATGCCGCTTACATTGACTTGAGAAAGATACTAGTACCTGTATCGAAACGTCGTCCTGAATAAACTAGAAGTCGTTATCCATAAGCAATTTGTTTATTTATCTACTTCTAAATGCCACTTAAGGAAACCAATGCCGCTTTTGTTTTCAACGCCACGAGTCAAAACAAATGTTTATAATGACTATTTACAATAAAAAGGTATAAAATAAAAAAGATGAAATCACGGAAAAATAAGAAATCAATAGAATCACAGTTGGTATAAAGCGGCTCCAACTCGTATTTGGCTATTTCGTAAAAGAAGTAATCCTGAAACATGTTTGTACGAGTATTAATAAAAATCCAATGTTTGCTTAAAGCAAAGTGTGGTCCATTTCTGTCTAGTATTGAGTTAAGATTCTGTGTAGATAAAATTACCCTTACACACATAGGTGTCTAGGTCACATCTTCATTGAAAAGATATGTCCTTAAACATATGGTCATTTTTGTTAAGTTTATTGGAGCAATATGCAAGAGGTGGGGAAGAATTGTCTGGCGACTACAAAGTAACCATATGATAGCAAAGCCTCCCTCGGCACTTCACATTCAGACCCGAGACTTCAGTGGATTCTCGGACGTAGCCGTAGTATCTCAGCGGCGCTTTTATTGCAGCTATTCATGTGGAGACCATGAAGAATCTACACGACCCCTAGCACCGGCTGAAGCTGAATTAGATATGCTAGATCGGGAACTGTGATCATAAATCAGCTCTAACGACTCATCTGATGTTAATGGATTAGCATCGAGGACGTCTGATGGAGTAAACGCCTCAACATGAGGTAAACCTAAATGCAAGAATACCCAGATAAACTAACCTGTAATGCCCGACGTCGTACGGCTTAAAATATCCCAAAACAATCAACCTGCAATTACTTGTCGAATGACATGTACAGATGGTGGGTCTTGGGGACTAACAATCCACCAGCAGAATCCTACCATATACAGGTAACAAACTGGAGCGATATCCAAGAGGTGAGAAAAACTGTCGAGGTCTGGCGGCTAAAAAGCAACCATATGACTCCTTCGGTACTTCACTTTCAGACCCGAGACTTCGGTGGATTCTCGGACGTAGCCTTAGTATCTCAGTCGCGCTTTGATTGCAGCTATTCATGTGGAGAACATAAATTATCCACACGGCCCCTAGCACCGGCTTAATCGGAATTAGATACGCTAGCTTGGGAGCCGTGATGCTAAATCAGCTAAAACAACTCATTCGATGTTAATGGATGAGCATCGAGGACGTCTGATGAAGTAAACGCCTGAACATGAGGTAAACCTGGTCAATGCAAGAATACCCAGAAAAACTAGCCTGTAATGCCCGACGTCGAACGGCTTAAACTTTCCACCAAAACAATAAAGGTACATATATTCGTCGAATGCCATGTACAGGGGGCGGACCTCGGGGACTAACAGTATATCAATTGTAGTTCCAGGAATACATTCAGTCAAATTTCTCGATGGGGTCTAAATGGTCCTTAAACGGGACCAAAAGAATACCATATGTATCTGAGATTCCGGAATATCTGGGACGGAGGAATCTTCCCCTCCCCCTTTAACGATCTTCCTCCTGTGGTTCTGGAACAACGAAACATTGAGAGCTTTGGTTGGGATTTATAGCTCATCACGTTGTGGTCAATAGGAGTCCACAGGCAAAAGTTCCAGGTCGAAGCTTCATGGGAAAATTCAAGATGACGGCCGTATGGGCGTAACAAAAATTATATCTTGGCCATTTGCCTTCTAGATTTATTATTTTGTGAGGTAAAGGTGGCCAAACGTATTTTATTTCATATCATACAATTATTTTCTAATTTATTCATCAGTTAATGCGGAGAAATTTGCATAAATAAAAAATAGAAAAATCTGGCCAAAAATTCGCCAAAAAATGTATTTTTTGGAAAATAACGTCACCAGGACGGCCATTTTGGATATTTTTGCATTGCCGGGTAGAGCTTGACTCATAGATACAGTGTGGCAAGTTTAATCTCTCTATATTTAAGGATAAGCAAAATATTCGGATATTGATCAAACTATTCACATTCTTATAATATTAGTTATTTTTCCTGTGGTTGCCATGGAAACAAGCTGTTTTATCAAAATGCTCAAGGGTCCAGGTGGGCACCCTTCGATTTCGTTATCTGCATGGTCCATAGATGTCAAAACCATTCAAACCTATTGTGGGACCTCTAGCTCAAGGTTCACCCCTCTGTCTGCCGGACTATTTTGGAAATATTTGGAAAGTATATAGCCATGTCTTGCTGGTGCCACTGTAGAGTAGCGCAGGTCAGACACGGCTGAGAATCCATCTCAAAGTGAGCACTATCATTATGACAGCTCACTTTCTGAAACGAACGATCATTAACATATTATTACCACAGCGTTCTTCAACGTTCTTCATCCTCGTTACATGGTCAACGCACTGTGATAAATATTACCTATTCAGCATTACCTTGCGATATCCAAGTATGAAGCCGCGATGATGGAAATACTAGAAGAGGCTGAACTTCATTATGAATAACAACTTGTCCATTCAAAATAAACTGTGGTTTACAGAATGTTCATGATGATGGAGAAATATACTCTTTCCAGAAAATATTTCACCTTACAATGGTCTCAAAATCCATAACAATGCACATGTGCGACGTCATCTAATCAATCACATATCCCAGTGACATAGTATAAATTTGAATTATATCTAAGCTAATATGAAGTCAACGTATTTTTTTTCAGTATGGATTCAGTAAATGAATTCTGGATACCATTTCCAATCCACCAATGAATTAGGCTGTCCAATAACATAATCTGTCTTGATCCTTGGTTTATTCTTATTATTTATTGCTCATGAAAATTTGCAGGGAGTTGGCAACGCACAAGGTTCACTCCTGTCTATAGGCTCAGAACAAAAGTCATTGAACCCTAGAGAGATTACTTATTTGTTGTATAATACACTATTGTGAAATCGGGGCCCGATGGAAGAAAACGGATTAATTTGCAATGAATGCATAACAATGGAACATTTGAGCTGGTAAGGACATGCATCTGATTTCAACGTAGGTTGAACCCGAAGTTTCTGTCAGTTCAATGCCAACTGGCCAAGAACTGGTAATATGGTCAGTCACGTCAGGAATATTCCTGTACAGAAGTCAGTGAGGTGATTCGCGAGTACTGCTGAAGATAAAAACCTGACAGCATTGAAATGGAAAGCATGCTTGCATAATTTGTGGTGAGTTCTGAACAACTACTGAATTTTCATCATGTGAATAAGATATTAAATCAGCCTTGTTTTTCACCGCTAATTTTTAATAGAATTTAACATATTATAGGCGGTATCGTTGAATCAGCTGATCGAGTCACAAAACATGTCCGATCTCTAGTTTTCGATAAATATTCACATAAATATTTTTTAATGATGTTGTATAAAGACGCAAAAACACTGATTGCATATTCATAGAATACATGGTACCGTATTAAATATTCCACTTTATATCTGTCGAAAATAGGTATTTTTCAATCTATATCTATGGTCGTAATGGTGACACTTCCTTGATTGTGCTGGATGGGTTTGTCTCACGTGGATTTCAACCCACGAATAATACACTAAACCTTTAAATGAAGCTGATAACATTCTTCAGTTACAAACAATTTCTAACACAAATTGTATCGAAAAATAAATAATTTATGGTTGAATCCTTGTGAAGCAGTTTGACAAATGGAAATAGCTACTATCCTGCAAATACCTTAATCACATGGACGTGTGCCCGTTCTTGGCCACCGGACCTATTTGTTCCCAATACAGACCATCCCATATTGTGGTAGAAGTTCAAATAATAAACCCTGATTAGCAAGCATTTTCACCTGGGATTACATGTCCGTAAATTCATTTCTGTTCCTTTTACATGGATTTCAGGCAATATTTGGTGGATTGTTCCCGTAAACGAGCTAAAGGTCATAATAGTCAACATCTGAACCTTGCGAAACAATGACCACACAAGGACAAAACAGTGTGTTCAAGGCGGAGGAAGGATTCAAGTTACCTAACATTGGAGAGAGTTTAACGAAAATTCCCGGATCACGACGACAATCGTCAGCGTTATTGGACCCCACAAGCCTTCCTGGAATACAATCAAAGTCACTCTCTCAACCGGAAGTACAAACGGAATTCGATCCAGAGGCTGACTATGACTTTGACCAAGACGACAGTAATTGCAAAGTCTTATATCTGTTACATAATCATACACTTATACGTTGTACTGTCACAGTCCTCGTCTATTAACTGTTAAACGACTGGTTAGCTACCGGGTATGCGTTTTATTAACCAGAAGTACACCGCCTCAGCATTGACTGTAAGCCCCATGCAGAATGAGACGAATGAACAGCTTATTTCATTGAAACGTTTATTATTGAGTTAATACCTATATGTTAACTTTTATTAACCTTCGAATTAAATCACAAAGAATACTTTTTTGTCGATAGAGTTATTTGACTGATACCGTACAGATTTTATATTTTCGTCGCATTTTATTTGTTTCATGTTATCTCCATTGTTTTAATAGACACCAAGAAAGTGTCATGGTCCATGGTGCCCAGGTCGTTGAAGCAGTCCGACATCACAAAAGGATATTACAGACGAGCGTGTGCTAAGGAAAATGTTCCACCCCTGGCGAGGTTCACTGAACAGATTGGTCAAGAGCAGATAACTCTTAGAAACATGGGGTTTAGCAGAAAAGGCTTCAAGGCTATATGTGCTTGTTCGATTGTAAGAATTAAATTCAGCTTTTTTAGCAGCATATTACTAAGCAATTAATACATTGCACAAACATCATGAGATGAAGTGATGGCGTATTTGGACGTCATTTATATTAAAATTACCAGAAAATTATCTCTATCTGCACGTAATTGTGTGTTCGAAAAACGTCCCAAATCTTCAGTGTCACAATTTCACGAGTGCTTTAATTGCCGTTTGGATGTCGCAACTATATTCCATATCTAACACAAACGCGAATTACTGCTTTAAAGTATGAGTAACTGGTTTAACTATATCTTCAGATGTGTCATAGATACAATATTTTACACATGTATCATATATATTTTCATTCCGTATTTCTGTACAGTACATGTTGAACCTAACCTGCCTGGATTTTACGGGGAATAATCTTGGTAGACTAGAAATATCATACTTCTGTCAACTTTTGAAAGAAAACAGTAACGTGATTAATTTGGTAAGTATACCGATATGTCACATGCCCATGCTATCGCGACAATTTACTGACATAACGTAAGTGGTCAAGTCCGACGTTTAAATTGACAGTCGTGGCCTGTCGAATCGCTTCCAGTGCACAACGCGATCATCTTCCACATATGCATTATTCTTTAAGTGAACCATGCAGTTGCTTGAATACAGAGGTAAGCAGCGGTTTTCGGTCATGTCTTACGTATATTATACATATAATATACTTCATCATAAACCAAGCTCTCGACGTATACTCACAAAGTCTGCACACTAACGTTACACCGTTAATATTTGGTCGATACACCGAAAATTGGTTGGCGTTTGCAATGCAATTGGTCGATCATTGAGCAAGTTGAAACAACGCACATGTAGCTACCACCTCGTCATTTTAGCGTTGTTTCGCGAACTTTCAACGCTGACTACAATCAACCTCGAGAAAACTTTCGCGTGGTATTTGGGTATCGGATATTTCAGTATGACTTGAAATTGTTGAACACATTTTTTCATTTGTTTTATCAATTGCCACCGGACATTTAATACAGAACGATATTCTGAAAGAAGCGGACGTCTATTTTTTTACAGACATATTTAAGTCTCACTACATACCCGAGTGTTGATTATTTAGAACCACAGTACATTATAACGTACTTAACTCTCGCAAATTATAGCATTTTTTTCTATTGATCACAGATTCTTGGCGGCAATTGTATTAATGGAATAACTCTTCAAATACTCACCAGACATATAGCAATGAACAGAAAGTTATACAAGCTTGATCTCTCCGGTAAGTCACATGAGTATCAATAAATAAATAATCACAAACACTCTGACCGTATTCAGCTAAGACATTCTGCAGGAATGAAAGGCCAAGAATGTTCAAGAATATTGATCGTGGGACTTATACTATTGAAGTACATGTATGGAATACATCTTCAGCATTGTGTCGTCTCTGTAATTATTGCTGAACGCGACGTTACTCTCTCTCTCTCTCTCTCTCTCTCTCTCTCTTCAGTACTGTAGTTGTCAGTGTTATTATTGTCAGTATGTATCGCTCAGTATTGAATTAGAAATAACAGTAAGGATATTACTGGGTTGACGTACTACAAAATGGTTCCATATTTTCTTGGAGAATTCCGAAAGAAACATATTTTTATCGTTCCAGATAATAAAATGAACGACGATGATGGTCAGTGTATAGCAGATATCATCCAGGTGAGTTATCATTTAATTATATAAAAATATAATAACATAGTCACATGGTAAAGCTCATCACAATCAACAGATTAAGACTACAATGTTACAACAAAAAGTGAAACATCTCTGTTAAATACATGTATAATTTTAAGATCGAAGGAATTATAAAGTTGAATCCCCAAGTCCTGTTCCGAGATTAACGCATTTCACTTGAAAGGACTTTAGAAAGACAAAAATGTCCAGCTTTTGTTATGTTGATATTTTCTCCTTTTCACCAGCACAATATCCACCTCAAGGAGTTTTATCTTCAGAAGAACGAGTTCAGAGAAAATGGTGCCATACACATAGCTAGAGCAGTAGGTAAGCGAAATTAAATAGCAGAGCTGGGCATATGGTTTCACAAAGAAAATGGTAATGAAATTGTGAAATCGGAGACCTAATGGATCTCGACCTGCTTACTGATGTTGATTTTGACGCCTGGTTATGACAAAGTGGAAGCCAAGTTCTAAGCAACATTCCGGTAACATATGATAATATCTTTGCCCAAAGTAATTTTAGTCACTAGATACCATGATGCACCGTGGTTGTTTCTGTACATACAGTATCATGTAACTTTAGGCAATCTTAGTTGTACAGCAAAGTTGTACGTGGTTATAGATGGTTATTTTGATTATCGTTTCATCCCGTCAAATATGAATCCAGTCAGTCATTGTCTGTTGAACAGTGGACTAACGTACAGTATGACCGCGTTAAATAATCACCAAACTGCACAGCGAAAATCACATGAATCAAATTATAGCGTTATCAGAAGCGATAGACTACATTGCTTTGACTGAGCTTGTTTTAGAATCTGCTTCTCTAAGAACGTCTTTCTTCGGAAAACTGAAACAATTCCATTCAATGCAGTTCTCCAGTTGGTGGCAAAGGGATGCAAATCTTGTAACCCATAGAACACCAATGCCCTCTATCTCATTGAATTACAATACTTCTGTTGATGAATAGTCATATTATGATACTGTATTTCAATAAGATAGAGGGCACTGGTGATCCATGGGGTACACTATTTGCTCTCCGTCGCCATCATCTGGAGAAGCCTATTAACAAAATTTTCGCAGTTCTCCTTCAATATAAGCACCACTCCACAGTTCTTCTGTATCGCAGGGTTAAACCATACTTTATTAGTCTTGGTATAATTATTTACATGACTGGTTATCCTATTGACCACGATAACAAACAACTATCCCATGCAAATGGTGACTGGCGCCATCCACACAAAGACTCCTCTGTGAAGCTTATTCAGCACTACTTTTAATCCCATTGCTGTGTTTTACATTACAAATCTTCACGGATTGTCAATTCTTGCTTTCAGCGGGAAACAAAACCCTGGATATCCTGGACCTGAGCTGGAATCACATTAGAGGAGTTGGGGCTGTTACTCTTGCAGACGGAATAAGTGTGAGCCTTTTGCCTGAGATGATCATCACAAATTAGTGATTCGTGTCCCACTGCGAATCAATTGATCTTCGGTGTTTATTAATTGCTGCGAATATTATCTGACAAATTGTCACTAGGCCTAATGATTACCATTGTCTATCGTATTGCTCGAGACTGCTAACATTTTATGATGATCATTATACAATATTATCTTTTTCAGAAAAACACGAATTTAGAGACGTTCAATGTGGCTTGGAACGGCTTTGGGTTTGACGGTTGCCGAGCAATGGGACATGCGCTGCGACACAATACAACCTTGACCGACCTTGATCTTTCTAATAATCGAATTCATCCTCCGGCTCTATTCAATTTCATGGGAGATTTTCTGCATAACAGGACTCTTTTGAAACTGAAGGTATAAACTATGTTCCCACGTAGCATGCAATCTTTAAATTTCTTCAGTTTACATTACCCATAATGTCAGCAAACGGTTAATTATTGACGTTCGGTGCGAATACAGACTTTGTAGTTTTTGTGATTGTAATTCTTCAAAGTGGACTTCAGATACCAAAATGTCATCACAGTAAGACATGGTGAGAAAGATGATCTCTTGTCATCATCTTTCTTATGAAAGCGATAATCTGTCATATTTAAGAGTAACAGCTGTTCAGACTGTCCCGAAACATTTAAAGATTATCCCAGAACGTCTGACGATTTGAGAAGTTCAATATTATGTCCGTACTGTATTGTCGAAAAATCTGAGAATTTTTATACGTTATATATCCGATTCTTTCATTGCAGCTGGCTCATAACCCCATACCTGCATATTATACTGGACCTCTGTTGACGCTTATAGCCAAAACCAAGGACATGCCGCTCACTTTACTGGACCTATCGGTAACATGAATTTGAACTTGCCATCTGTCTTGAACAGTTTGCTCAACCACGACATTGTGTCACCCATTTATTGCACATTATGATAAAATGAGTATCAAGCGAGCAAGTAATATTGGCGAAATTATCCGTGTCTTATATATTTTATAATATTTTATATAAATCATCCCGCTTCACTGTGTTTACCAATTGTTCTAGTATTGTGTTTGTCCTTTAGGGTATTATTGTAGGCAAAGAGTTCGAAATTATATTGGATGAACTCAAAGAAGAAAGGGAATTTACGGCGTTATACGAGCGCTGTTTACCAATTCATCGACAAAAATGGGCACAACTCTTGAAAGAAGAGGCGAATAAGAAAAAGGGCGTCATTAACGTGGATCCCATTCGTGTTCTTTATCTGCTCAAGCAGAATTTACGGTGTATCGACATGTTACTACGGATGGACAGTGACCGGAGTTTTGACTTAACCCGAAAAGAAATAGAGAGAGCATTGGAGGTAGGTAATCATGCCATCACCTGTCTTGTATAACGTGGATCTTGTATACATTAGCAATGGTTAACAGTCTTGAGACAGAATATTGCATTGGTCGGTTATATATACACATTTGACTGTTTTGGGAAAGGTTCGCTCAATTTAAGGTTTGGGATGAAACATTATTTTAATGTAATAGCAAATAGTTTTAAACTGGCAGACGCACAGCAAAAATAAGTGTTCCATACTGGATATTTAGGGTTATGCTATCAACGGAAATCTTAATATTTCAAGCAATCACTCCAGGAGAACTTCATTAAACTGGGCTCTCCAATAACCAGGAACACCCCATTAACCAGGAGTACTCCATTACCCAGAGCTCTCCAATAACATGGAGCACCCCATTAACCTGAGCTTTCCAATAACCAGGATCACTCCATTATCCAGCAGAACTCCATTAACCTGAGCTCTCAAATAACCAGGAGCACTTCATTAAGCAGGAGCACTTCAATGACCAGGAGCACTCCTTTAACCAGAAACACTCTCATTAGCCAAGGCAACGCTTGAGGCAAAAATATATCGCACATGATGTATGACTTTGATATACTTGCAATATCAACTACTAATGACACAATTGACGTAATTGCGTCATTAGTGTTCTGCATGTAGAGTCGCCTGCTAATGAAACAATCACGACATTAGCTGGCGACCTATTGCGACAATTGTGTCATTAGTAGTTGCTACAAGGCCCATTTTGCTATCCAGGATGGGACAGTTAGCAATAAATCTCTTTGGTCCTGATAGTCGAGCCTGTAATACTGCAATCAGCGCGTTCATTTTACTAGTGATAAGATTATTTTCATTGAATGATAATCATCCTTGATACCAGTATTCCGTACAGCAACGGTCTGTACACGTTATTTGATCAATTTCAAATAAATCATTAACTAAAGAACTTGTTCAATCTTTATTCTCCACATAGTCAACTCCAAAACATGAATAATCGGACTGATTGCCCGTTGTGCTTTGTTTCAGGAACACAATCTACCAGTCAGCAGTAGTGCTTTAGACCTGATCATGGAGTACTTGGATACCAACAATGACGGTGTGATTGACCTCGGGTACGTGAAAATTGAGTACAGGGACCCTCTGCATAACGTCGCCCATTACAATACATTATTATACAAGTAATATATATAATCCAATGAAAGTCATTCAATTCGATCACGTGACTGTCCAGTATCCTTCCTTTAGGTTGGCAACAGCTGTATTGAGCTGCGGTTAAAACCTGTATTAAACAGTTTGATGAACTCGTAAAGACAACCCTGATTCATACATATACTGCCGGTATACTTGCGGCGTCTCCTCGAATACGGATTTTCAACACAACGATGCTCGTACAATAAAAATAAACATTTGATTCAACATTGTATAATAACCTCATATTAATATGTATCAGAACGACATAGATAACTTAAGTGTATACGGGCTCTTTCCTTTATGGGCAAATTCCGTAATTTTCAATATGCCTTTCCTTTTCTCTCAAATATGTGTGATCACAGGCTAACATCATCACCATTAAGCTGCTGAAAACATGTGTGAAAATTAAGTTAATAGGATAACTTTCCGTAGTTCGTGGCTTGACCAGTTGGTTCATGTCAATACCTCAAATGACGTATCTCTCATTCAATCCCATGATGCATTGTGGCATGTCTACATCACATTTTTCCAATTATACTGAATTCAGAGGGATATAAGAGGGATAGAACGTAATCAGGTTTCAGGTCTATTTGGCGTGTCCGCTTAGATAGAGGACTTCCATTTCCCACTGTACTTAAGTTCTCCATCGATCCCGCAGTGATAATTAAATTAATGTCGTTTGACATGAACGATGTCTGGTACCAAGGTCATTGAATTGTATCGTTTCGATCAAACCTGAAAATTAGTTGCCATGGATGCACACCGCTTCATGGGATTAAAACGTCATCAGGTTCTGGGTTTTTGCTCCCAAATTTTTGTCAGTTTCGTTAGATTGGTTGGCTGGATTGGAGCATACAAATCATATTGAATTTCTCATTAAAAATATCTATGTGAAATTTGGCAACACAATATATCAGCAGGATATAGGTATTCCAATGGGTACTAATTGTGCACCCCTGTTGGCCGACCTGTATCTGTTCTCTTATGAATATGACTATATGCAGGCGCTTTCAAAAACCGATCCATTCAAAGCCCGTTCCTTCTCATTCACCAAACGCTATATAGACGATCTTCTCGCTGTGGATAATCGCTATATAAATGACGCAGTGAAGGATATATATCCACCTTCACTGGATTTGAAGGAAACTACAGATAGCCCTACAGGCACATCTTATTTAGATCTCTATCTCTATAAAAATGAAGCGGGCATTCTCTCTCGTCGACTTTATGACAAAAGAGATGATTACAATTTCGACATCGTAAACTATCCCTTTCTGGATAGTAATATTCCAGTGGGACCTGCATATGGCGTATACATATCTCGCTTAGTAGCATTTGCTAGATCCTGTGTTAAATGTGATGATTTTAATCAACGTCACAAAACATTGTTGCAGAAACTTATAAAACAGGGCTATTCCACCAAGCGCCTCCACTCAAAGTTTCTCAAATTTGGCGATACATATCGCACGCTGATAGCAAAATACGAACGTAGCGTACAAGATCTATGGCGCTACGTTTCGTAACTTGTGTCTAATTCCGCTTAACCCGGGGCTAGGGGCCGTATGAACCCATGTACTTCAAGATCCTCATGGTACTCATATGAACAGTCACAATCAAAGCGTGACTGAGATACATCTTTTTTTAGATGACGACTCTATAACGAATATTATGGATTAAGAATACTGATCAGCGATACGGATTTGATATTTTTGGAACATCATGATGTCTTGCCGGCATCATTGAAAACTGTTGACCGCTTCTCTTGCAGGAAACAAGCCTATGTTTATGTATACTATGATTGTCTTTTGAATTTGGTGCTAATACTGTTATGTGGAAAATGGAATAGGTCTTTGGATTATGGACGCGGATATTCTCTAATGGACGACGGCTGGATTATGAATGACGGACTAGACGCTTGTAATTGCTTACATTATGTAAAGCAAGCTACATCTGGTTTCTGATTATTGCCAGCCCAGTTCGTCTTAATGTCAATCTAGCTAATCAAAATGATGTCATATAACTGTGTAATAATGATTATTCCTCGGTCTCCTTACAGTGAGTTGATAGACGGCGAGAGGAGATATCACAGGGAGATGATCGCCCGGAAGGAATCGGAGAAGAAGGAATTGAAGCCTGTGACACAGCATCATTTGAATGGCACCGTTGATATGAATCGATTCTCGCAAACTTACGCCAACAGCAGTATGATCGAAGGCCTAGAAGACTCGATCAGAAACGTAATGGAACGGTCTGGAACACAGGAGTTAGATCTCCAAAATGATAGTGCTATCCTTAAGCTAGCGGAACAAGTAGATTCTAAGTTAGCGAACGAAATGGACAATCTCAAACTACCCGCTATATAAACTCTCCCACAGCTGAACTATCCCAAACGAGGATTGGTCACATACAATATGGAAATACGAAAGCCGTGAAATGCCTTCAATGAATTGGAATAACAGCGCAGCTCGTCAAACGTGAAATGGACTTTATCGCATACAGATGTTTCTGTAAAGTTATTTCGTTTCTGGTTACGTATTCGTCAGATCCCCATATGCGAGGCGGTTAAAATCCCTATATCTAACTTTGGGCAAACCAACAATATCACATGGTTGGAATCTTGGTTTCTCTGTGAGAATGTAACAAATACTCGAGCATAAGGGCTTTGCAGATTGGCGGACCGTTTTACTTCTGCCACGCTACATGTACCTTGCTGTCTGAATCTCCGTACCATTTTCACATTTTCATTCACAATTAAAGTTCATTTACCTTCATAACCAGCTTACTTATTGCTTCCTTCTCAGCACACGTCCACCTTATAGAGTTTCTTGTTATCTATAAGTTTATTAAAGTTTCAGCAGCCCCCCGTCTGACATCTTGTACTTAACTCTGTCCATATCTCTTCCCTACAATAGAGAGTTCGCTAGGGTCCGAAAAGCTAGCTGACCGATGAGCCGGCGGGACATTTGAGTAGGACCCACTGTGTCGTGGGGTGGCTCCTGGTCGACGGAGAGGAGCCGGTGGGACATTTGAGTTCGAGCTCTTGTGTCGTGGGGTGGCTCCTGGTCGACGGGGAGGAGCCTGCGGGACATATGAATTCGAGGTTTTGTGTGGTGGGATAGATCTTGGTCGATTAAGAGGAGCGGACGGGACGTATGAGCTATTGTGTCGTGAGGGGGTTCTTGAGGAGGGTCTTGATCCTGTTTGACCGTCACTATATATATCACTGAATACACCCTGAAAAGAGAAATAACAGACGATGAACGATGTAGATAAGAGAGAGAGAGGGGGTCACACAACAAGTGTGTGTTGATGAATTAGAGCTATTGTGACAAACACATGAAGAAACAGCTCCTATATCTGGACTTCTATCATAATGACTGCCATTCAGATCACCCAATATGACCCATTCTTAATTGTAGATGGAAGGCTAGTCCGATACCTTATTGTGAGCAGTTTGTTTCCAATTCGAATTGTTATATTCCGTATACTTATATTTATAAAATTCATAATGCGGTTCCAGAATAGGAACAACAGTTGGTTTAACTTGTCGAAGAGGACATGCAACCTTTACACAGAGCAAATCGAAGTAACCTAATTCTTCTTACCTGAGAATCCGCTCCAAGTGAAAATGATGGTGTAAAAGAACGACCTTGGAAGGCATCACTTGATGGGCGCCTGAGTAACATCGGTGTAATGGTTCTCTCGGAGTTTCTAGAGCCACTTACTTCTTGACGGGACTTTCCTGATCTCTGTAACCGGAAAATAACTTTTACTGTTCAACATGTTCAACCGCAAGACTTCTCAAAGTGAATCTTGAATCAACGAAGACAACCATCATGTATTGCATTCTTAAACTTCGACTCTCAACTACCGCCCACTTCCAGTCACGTGGTCACCCATTCCGAACGTCCAGGCGTCATCACGGCTACGCGATGACAGGATGATCGCCAGAAATAAGCCAGAAATATTTCTCGAATTGAAACAATAGCTATCAATGAGAAACGCACAGATAAGGATTCGGAGGTGTATTAGCTGGATGGTTTCATCACACGGAGAGAGCTTACGTGAGATTCTGAAGAAGCCCAGTCTAATGTCGATGGCGGAGCGAAACCAAAGCTTGTAGAGATTCCGCTCGTCGGTCGTCTGATGATAGTTGGTCTGCTTTCTGAGTGACCTACACCAGATGTTCGTCCAGCCTGAAACATAAAGTGTGAAATTTACAAAATATGTACGCGTGGAAATTGATAGCTTGAACTCCCAAACAATGGACAACAAACCTCTGTGATTTTCGGACTATATCCTACTAGAAATTCGACAACTTCACACAATGTTAATTAAATTTATGTATAACAACACTGGCTAATTAAGTAAGTCTAAGTATGTTAGTGCAGTGAGTGAATACATCTACTGGTCCATTGTTTGAGCTATGTAAGTTATACCTGATAGAATCCTATGTACATTCTCCTGATCCTCTTCATTCTCTTCTCGATATTCTTCGTTATTTAGTTCCCCAACTTTCAAACAAATTGACGCTGTTTTCTCAAATTTCACCAGCATATCTATTGAGTCATACAGATGTCTCGTACTAAAACTGTGGCAATCAGAAAATCAGAAAATCACTGAAAATCGCAATTTCAAAATTATGGTCAAAGGTCCTGGTAATTGTGACCAAAAATCAGGAAATCATTAAAATTCGACTTTTGATAAGTGGATACGTCAGTGGGAGACGAAAGGTCAGGTTCCAAAATTGAGGTAAAAAGTTCAGTGGTCAAGATCACTGCGACACAAACATCAGGAAATGATTACAAATCGTATTTTTGGTGAATGGATGTCAGAGGGAGGAGAGATATCAGGTGTCAAAATTGAGGTCAATAGTTCAGAGGTCAAGGTCACTGTGACCCAACAATTAGGAAATTATTGAAAACATTATGCTAGAACCCCAGTTCAGGGATGTGGATTGTCATCAAACTTCAAGGATGCCTTGAGCTTATCGCAAACAAGAAACCATGTTCGTTACTTATAGTTCAACGAACGTCAAAACTGAAGGTCACTAATATAAGAAAAAAATCATTGGACATCTCAAGTTCTTGTAACTGTATATATGAAGACAATGCATGGCATAGCAAAACTGTTGCCAACGGTCAAAGTCACTGTGACCCCCAGGCTATCATTACTAATCGATTTTTTGAGTGGAGAGAGAGAGAATTAAGGTTCAGCAATATTTCAGCTATAAAGCGACTTTTTGAGTGGATAGGTTAGTGGGAGACGGTATGTCAGGTATCAAATTGAGGTAAAAGGGTCAAAGTCATGGTCACTGTGACCCCAAAATCAGGAAAATATATAGAAAATCGTTTTTTTTGTTGAGTAGATAAGTTAGTGGAAGGTATGTCCGCTCACTGCGACCAAAAATCACGAAATCATTAAAAATCGATTTCTTGGTGAGTGGCTATGTTAATGGCAGGCGAGATGTCGGGTATCAACACTGAGGTAATAAAAAGATTCAGAGCTCAACGTCTCTCTGAACCACAAACTAGGAAATTGTTGACAACATTGTGCTAGAACTATCTAGATTGTCATCAGACTTCAGGAAATCCTCAAGTTTATGCCGAACAAGAAACCTCTCGAGACCGAAAAGTCAGGATCACTGTGGACCAACACTCCGGAAATAATTGAACATCTAAATGTGTCACATGTATATCAGTAGTAGTATACAACCCGAAAAGGTCACATTGAAGAACAGCGCGGGGGGAGGGAGTCCGACAGGCTGTTGAAGAACAGCGCGGGGGGCGGTGTGGATTGCATCAGCATTGGCTGTGTGCCAAGTTTTAAGTTCCCCCGGGTAAACTTGAAGGGGGTACTTGGTCAAACTACCTCCATCACAGAAAGAGTTCCAAAGGGGAGTTAACTCTTGATGCACTTTGTGATTTTTGGTCATAGTCATGGTTTTCTCCCCTGATTCGAACATTGGCATATTAAATCTATACGGGAAAATGCCTGTATGGGGTATGAGATATCCGATGGGGTCGTATGAGGTATCAAAGTGAAGCTTAGGTGAGGGGGCATCTGATAGGCTGGGTGTGGGGTTGAACTAGCGTCATGCTGCGCATGCGCGGCGGACCCAGGGTATGGAAATACACGTTTTGGAGCTAGGAGAGCCCGTAATGGTCCGATGGAGTTGAGTGAGGTATCAATGTGAAGCTTATGTGAAGGGACATCTGATGGGCTGGGTGCTGGGTTGAAATAGCGTCATTCTGCGCATGCGCGATCGCCAAAGGGTATGGAAATAGACGTTTTGGGGCTAGGGGAGCCCCTATTGGGCCGATGGACTCGAGTGAGGTATCATTGTGAAGCATTCGTAAAGGGGCATCTGCCTGGACTAGTGGTTCGGGCGTTGTCACCAGTCTGCGCATGCGCACACAGGGAATTGTGGGAAAAGGGTATGGAAATACACGTTTTAGGGTCTGGCTGGGCCACTAGTGGGCCGATTGGGTCGAGTGAGGTATTAATGTGAAGCACACATGAGGGGGCATCTGACTGGAATAGTGGTTCGGGTGTTGTCACCAGTCTACGCATGCGCAAACAGGGAATTGTGGGAAAAGGGTATGGACATAGGTGGACCACTAGTCGTCCGATGGAGTCGTATGAGGTATCCATGTGAAGCCTATGTGAAGGAGCATCTGCCTGGATTAGTATCACGTGGAACTGATGTCATTCTGCGCATGCGCAGTAGACCAAGCGTATGGAAATACACGTTTTGGGGTCTAGGTGGGCCACCATTGGGCCAATGGAGTTGAGTGAGGTATCAATGTAAAGCCTATGTGAGGAAGCATCCGCCTGGACTAGTGTGTCGTCCGTGTTGAACATTCTGCGCATGCGCAGACAGAGAATTGTGGGAAAAGGGTATGGAAATAGACGTTTTGGGGTCAAGGTGGGTCACTATTGGTCCTATGGAGTCGTATGAGGTATCAATGTGAAGCACACGTGAGGGGGCATTTCACTGGACTAGTGTCTCGGCCGTTGTCACCATTCTGCGCATGCGCAAACAGGGAATTGTGAGCAACGCCCGCCAACGCCAAGCTCAACGCTTCAACACCCTGGTCAATTAGCCCAAAAGCTCTGCTTTTCATGGAATTGTCGCTAATTCATTGGAAATGCAGTGACGCCCGTCAACGTTCGTCGGTACGCCCTAACATAACACCTTAACGCCATGATATAGATAGATGAGAACAACAACAACAACAACAACAACAACAAGGATGAGAGAACAACAACAACAACAAGTTTTTTTCATATAGTTTATTTTCCCCTCCATCATAACATACCCACGCTGGGGGAGCCGCGTTGGGTATGTTTACAATTTAAGAATACTCTTGTCCAATCAGAGACCGCCATTTTGTCCTGCCATATTCGTTCTTGCCCGTTAGATGTATTCTCGGCTGCACTTGTCCAATCAGAAGCCGTCCTTAAGAAAGTCCCATCTTCGGCCCTGTTCGCTCTCATCCGTTTGTTCTAATCGGCGTCGGTCAGGCCTGGATATTCGTTGGGCAGCATATCCTGAAACAGTTGTTTGCGCATTCTTATCGCATTTTCCAGGGCCTCGGTGGGTGGTAACCCCATAACCTCTTCCAAGTGACGCTTGGTCTTCATGATGCACCTGTGCGTGGGGTCGCCTTTCATTTCAAGCGGTAGTAAGGTATACTGTTCATAGATCGCCATGGCTGTTTTCCTGATGCGGGGCCGCATTTCGGTGCACGCCTGTTGTAAGTTATCCTGTCCCGCGTCCTCGATCGCTTCAGCGTGAGTATTGATAGCTGCTGTCACAATACGATCCCAGAAGGTAGGTTCTGCCTCACTTTCCTGGGATGTAGGCTGATTATCTGAGGTCAAGCTCTCCATATCAGTAGATATACTGTCAGCAATCTTGGATTCGGTATCAGTCGATACACTCTCATCGATCTCTGTATCAGCATCCGATTCAACGGACTCCTCGGCGTCTTCAATCCCATGTATATTTTTCTGGTGTCGCATCATATCGTAATGTCTGGTGAACGTGCGTTCACACTCGGAACAAGTATAAGCCATGTTGACGGTTGAACGTCGACTGTGCGTGTTTTGGGAACACACTCGCTTTCATAGACAGTAACACCCGCCAACGCCCACTGTTACGCCTTAACGCCCAATATGTACGCCTTGACGCTCGTCTCAACGCTTTAACACACTTTCTTAACGCTTTAACGTCGTTTAATGATGCGTTCAAACAAATGCTGCTTTTGTGCTATTGCTCTGACATACGCCGCTTTCCAGTTCATGCCCGAGGTTTTCAGCATCGACGCTGTTCTTTCGATTTCCATATGCACTGGGTCCTTGTGCAACAATTTCATATGGGTCACGAGGTCGACATACTGCTGACGTAAAGCCCGTCGTAGTCTGGGTGCCAATCTGTTATGGGCTAAAATTGCGGCTTCCTCTTTCGAATACCCTTTGCGTTGAAACTTGTTTTCTGTGACCTCCAACATCTCGCCCATCTCGGCGTCCATACTTTCTTTGAACAAATCCTTCCGTAGCCTCGAGTTCACATTATGTTTTTCAACCTCGGGTTGGTCCTTCACGGTTGGGTGATATTCCGGGACTGGTGGTATGAAGGAGGCCCGCTGTACGGGGGTGGGTTGCTGCTCTGTCAGGAGTGGACTCGGCGGATGGTGTAGCGGCTGCAGTGATTCCTCGCCGGGTAACAGGTGGGTCGTCAGCCGACGATCTTCGGGGGTATGGGCTTTCAAATCTACGAACAGGTAGCCGTACGGACGACTTGTCGCCCCTTGAAACGCCTGCATGAAATGGTCGATGTTCTGAAGATAAATTCGACTACCAAACACACGGATTTGTGCTCTGTCAATGGGATTGGAGAACAACACAAAGTATTGGCAGTTCAAGGCAATATCTCTGGATGCCCTCCCTTGAGGAAAGAGATTCTGTGTCAAATAGATGACGGACAGATTCCGATGATGGGATCCTTTAGTAAACAAGTCGGCGACGTGTGAATTGTCCTTGGCCGCACTCATCAGATCATCTAGCACTACCACGGTGGTCTGCTCGGGGTCAAAGTAATAGGGTTCGTTTATGTCGTGGGGAATCCCTGGGACGAAGTTCACATTCTGTAACCTTGTAGTTTCGTAGGCGGGCTGCCATTGGCTATAACACCAAACAACACGTGTCGGAGCTGGGGTTGCCACACCTCCCTCTAAGAACTTCATCACCCAGGATGTCTTTCCACACCCTGTAGGGCCGCTCACCGTCATCGTATAGGGATGCTCTACTGCTCTTGTTGGACCTATAGCGGGACTCGGCTGTGTCTCTTGGTTGTGTTGCGTTGAATGTGCCTGAACATACTATCGCGACGAGAGAATGCTCTCTCACAGAACGTACACGTACACGACATGTTCATCAGTCGACCAATACATATGGACTGATGATGGACACATGTTTGTTCCTATATTTACAGATCACCACCACACACACCACCATCAACTCCACCAACACCACCGCCACACACCACCAACACCACCACCAACGCCACCAACACCACCACCAACGCCACCAACGCCACCACCAACGCCACCAACGCCACCACCAACGCCACCACCCACGGGCTATAGGGTACAGGGTGCAGCACAGGTACACGCGCATGCCTACGATGACGTCATGTCCGAGCTCTGAGCTCCGCAAGCTTTGAGCTCGGAAAGCTCCGATCCAAGAGGTCTGCCACACGGGGGCTACCACCACCACCACCGGGCGTTGACGCCTTGGTGGCGCTGGTGGTGGCGTTGGTGGCGTTGGTGGTGGCGTTGGTGTTGGTGGTGGCGTTGTTGGCGTTGGTGGTGGTGTTGGTGGCGTTGGTGGTGGTGTTGGTGGTGTGTGGCGGTGGTGTTGGTGGAGTTGATGGTGGTGTGTGTGGTGGTGATCTGTAAATATAGGAACAAACATGTGTCCATCATCAGTCCATATGTATTGGTCGACTGATGAACATGTCGTGTACGTGTACGTTCTCTCAGAGAACCTTCTCTCGTCGCGATAGTATGCTCAGGCACATTCAACGCAAACACAACCAAGAGACACAGCCGAGTCCCGCTATAGGTCCAACAAGAGCAGTAGAGCATCCCTATACGATGACGGTGAGCGGTCCTACGGCATGTGGAAAGACGTCCTGGGTGATGAAGTTCTTAGAGGGAGGTGTGGCAACCCCAGCTCCGACACGTGTTGTTTGGTGTTATAGCCAATGGCAGCCCGCCTACGAAACTACAAGGTTACAGAATATGAACTTCGTCCCAGGGATTCCCCACGACATAAACGAACCCTATTACTTTGACCCCGAGCAGACCACCGTGGTAGTGCTAGATGATCTGATGAGTGCGGCCAAGGACAATTCACACGTCGCCGACTTGTTTACTAAAGGATCCCATCATCGGAATCTGTCCGTCATCTATTTGACACAGAATCTCTTTCCTCAAGGGAGGGCATCCAGAGATATTGCCTTGAACTGCCAATACTTTGTGTTGTTCTCCAATCCCATTGACAGAGCACAAATCCGTGTGTTTGGTAGTCGAATTTATCTTCAGAACATCGACCATTTCATGCAGGCGTTTCAAGGGGCGACAAGTCGTCCGTACGGCTACCTGTTCGTAGATTTGAAAGCCCATACCCCCGAAGATCGTCGGCTGACGACCCACCTGTTACCCGGCGAGGAATCACTGCAGCCGCTACACCATCCGCCGAGTCCACTCCTGACAGAGCAGCAACCCACCCCCGTACAGCGGGCCTCCTTCATACCACCAGTCCCGGAATATCACCCAACCGTGAAGGACCAACCCGAGGTTGAAAAACATAATGTGAACTCGAGGCTACGGAAGGATTTGTTCAAAGAAAGTATGGACGCCGAGATGGGCGAGATGTTGGAGGTCACAGAAAACAAGTTTCAACGCAAAGGGTATTCGAAAGAGGAA